>JAVIAB010000026.1:24614207-24894207 GCA_032433765.1 Megaustenia siamemsis | reverse complement strand
CAGAATGGCACTCCATGGTAGCCAACCTTCGTTGCGGAAACGGCGCTCGATGATGATGATGAATGTTTGGTGGCAGTACTTTCACACTTGACGTAGTGTCTGCAGCATCTGTGTCACAGGTGCCAGAAAGATTACAGTAATGTGGGTTAACGCAGAATATAAAGAAGGAAGTGTAG
The DNA here is from genome assembly GCA_032433765.1 of Megaustenia siamemsis. Taxonomy (NCBI): domain Eukaryota; kingdom Metazoa; phylum Mollusca; class Gastropoda; order Stylommatophora; family Ariophantidae; genus Megaustenia; species Megaustenia siamemsis. Next base: position 24,894,031 of record JAVIAB010000026.1, on the reverse strand, counting down.
AGTCAAGTAGCCATACTTATTGTTTACTAATGATTCTTTATTTTTTTTTTTAATTAGTTATTGTTTTGTAATAATTATTTCATTATATTTTTAACGATTATTGTTTTGTTAATGTTCTTTCTTTCTTTCTTATTTATAGTTTTGTAATGATTTTTTCTTTCATCGTTATTGTTTTATGATTTTTTTCCTGCCATAGTTATTGTTTTATGATTTTTTCCCTGCCATAGTTATTGTTTTATGATTTTTTCCCTGCCATAGTTATTGTTTTATGATTTTTTCGCTGCCATAGTTATTGTTTTATGATTTTTTCACTGCCATAGTTATTGTTTTATGATTTTTTCCCTGCCATAGTTATTGTTTTATGATTTTTTCCCTGCCATAGTTATTGTTTTATGATTTTTTTCCCTGCCATAGTTATTGTTTTATGATTTTTTTCTGCCATAGTTATTGTTTTATGATTTTTTTTCTGCCATAGTTATTGTTTTATGATTTTTTTCTGCCATAGTTATTGTTTTATGATTCCTTTCTGCTATAGTTATTGTTTTATGATTTTTTTCCCTGCCATAGTTATTGTTTTATGATTTTTTTTCCCTGCCATAGTTATTATTTTATGATTTTTTTTCCCTGCCATAATTACAGTTTTATGATTTTTTTCCCTGCTATAGTTATTATTTTTATGATTTTTTTCCCTGCCATAGTTATTATTTTATGATTTTTTTCCCTGCCATAGTTACAGTTTTATGATTTTTTTCCCTGCTATAGTTATTGTTTTTATGATTTTTTTCCCTGCCATAGTTATTATTTTATGATTTTTTTCCCTGCCATAGTTACAGTTTTATTATTTTTTTCCCTGCTATAGTTATTGTTTTTATGAGTTTTTTCCCTGCCATAGTTACAGTTTTATGATTTTTTCCCTGCCATAGTTATTGTTTTATGATTTTTTTTCCCTGCCATAGTTACTGTTTTATGATTTTTTCCCTGCCATAGTTATTGTTTTATGATTTTTTTCCCTGCCATAGTTATTGTTTTATGATTTTTTTCTGCCATAGTTATTGTTTTATGATTTTTTTTCTGCCATAGTTATTGTTTTATGATTTTTTTCTGCCATAGTTATTGTTTTATGATTCCTTTCTGCTATAGTTATTGTTTTATGATTTTTTTCCCTGCCATAGTTATTGTTTTATGATTTTTTCCCTGCCATAGTTATTATTTTATGATTTTTTTCCCTGCCATAGTTACAGTTTTATGATTTTTTTCCCTGCTATAGTTATTGTTTTTATGATTTTTTTCCCTGCCATAGTTATTATTTTATGATTTTTTTTCCCTGCCATAGTTACAGTTTTATGATTTTTTTCCCTGCTATAGTTATTGTTTTTATGAGTTTTTTCCCTGCCATAGTTACAGTTTTATGATTTTTTCCCTGCCATAGTTATTGTTTTATGATTTTTTTTCCCTGCCATAGTTACTGTTTTATGATTTTTTCCCTGCCATAGTTATTGTTTTATGATTTTTTTTTCTTTTATTTTTATTTTTTATGAATTGTTCTTTTATATTTATTGTTTTATAATAATTCCTACTTTCGTTAGTTGTTTTAAGACTTCACAGTTTATTTTCTTTTCTTTCCATCCATCCATCCATTTATTTTAATTCTTCTATAGATCCACTTTTCAAAGGTTTCAATTTTCTGTTCTGTTTTCTTGTCTAATGTCCGTGTTTCTGCGCCATACAGGAATATTGAGAAGATATAACAATTTGTAATTCTTGGTTTTAACCCTGGTGTTATTTTTTTATATTAGTATATTTTTCATGGCATTAAAATTGCTTTTTTCCATTCCTATTCTTTTGTTTATTTCAGATGTATATTTTCCATTACTGGTTATAATATATCCAAGGTAGTTGTAGCTCTGAACTGTCTCCAGGTCTATTCTTTAAACGTTGAGATCCACTTGTGTAAGAGAGCTAATTTCCAATGTTAGGAAGAGACAATCATCATTTTTTGGCCATGTAATGAGAAGAGAACAACTGGAATATATTGTAACAACTGGGAAAATTGAGGGACGAAGAGATAGAGGGAAGCAAAGAGAAAAAATAACAGACAGCTTAAAAATGGCTTGTCAGAAGGTCAACAACAGAAATAATAAATAGCTGCCGAGATCGAATGTTGTGGAGAGACATGATCACCTACGCCACTAGGCCCGGTACTTGATGATGAGTTGTAGCTCTGAACTGTCTCCAGGTATATTATTTAAACGTTGATATCCACTTGTAGGTTTTGAGTATTATCTTTGTTTTAACATTAGGAGAAATACCTCTACTAGACGTACAATCTTACATATATCTGGACAGTAATATAGATAAAGAGGGAGGAAGAGAAAATGATGCCAAAATAAGGATATCAAAAGCAAGAGAAGCATTCAATGCACTGGGAAACATATGGAAATCTAAAAAATTAGGTTAAATACTAAAATAAAATTGTTCAACTCTAATGTTAAGTCGGTCCTATTATATGGCTGTGAAACATGGAGAACAACACAATTGACAATCATGAAGATACAGACTTTCATTAATGGATGCTTTCGCAGAATAAAAGGATGGAAATGGCGGGACAAAATCACTAACATAGAATTATGAGAAAATACCAGTCGTTAAAGTGAATACCCAGTGGATACAACAATGGCGCTGGATAGGACACACACTGCGGAAGCTAACTGAAAATATTACACAACAGGCCCTTTTTTGGAATCCCCAGGGGAAAAGACAAAGAGGAAGACCAAGAAATTCTTGGAGCAGACAGATAGAAGCAGAGATGAAGATGATGGGGAAGACATGGAATGATCTTAAAAGAATGGCAAGAAACAGAACGACTTGAAAAGTGTTTGTTAAAGACCTATGCTCCACAGGGAGCTGAAAGTTAGAAGAAGATATTTTTCATGGCATTAAAATTTTTGCCATTTCTATTCTTTTGTCTATTTCAGTTGTACATTTTCCATCGCTGATTATAGTGTGTTCCAGGTAGTTGTATCTCTGAACTGTCTCCAGGTCTATTCCTTCAACTTTGATATCCACTTGTAGGTTTTGAGTATTATCTTTGTTTTTGATCATAGTTTTAGTCTTTTTGATATTCATATCTAATCCATATATTTTTTTGCATGTCATGTTTAGTTAAGTAATTGTTGATCTGCATGATTTGCTGCTAGTTGTACAGTATCATCGGCGTTTCATCTAGCGTAACTACCAAAGAAATAGGACTGAGTTTTGATGGTACTGTAAGCATAATTTTGACGTCATAAAAGTCTAACAGATGCACTCATCGTGCAGTGGCGTGCCGACAGATTTAAGGCACGGGGTAAGATCATTTTTTTTTATTATTGCTATTTATTTTTTACAAAATGAAAAAAGAAGATAACAACAACAACAGCAGCAACAACAACAACGAGGAATGAGGATACAAGTTTAGTTTTCCTTCTTCTGCTTCTACCTTTTTCAGCTCCCTGTGGAGCATATGTCTTCAACAAATACTTTCCAAGCTGTTCTGTTTCTTGCCATACTTTTAAGATCACTCCATGTCTTCCCATCATCTTCGTCTCTGCTTCCATCTGTCTTCTTCAATAATATCTTGATCTTCCTCTTTGTCTTTTTCTTTGAGGATTCTAAAAGAGGTTCTGTTGTGTAATACTCTCAGTTAGCTTCGTGTTAAAAAAAAGTTTAGTTTTGCTTAGTAATTTTCATCATCATCATCATCATCGTGTGCAATGCCTGCATGATCGCTTGATAATATCTCTATATCTTTCTAAATCAAAACTTGCTAATACATTTTGTAGTTGACTTCCTGCCAACCCATTCTCTTAAACGGTCCGGTGTCTTTTCTCTTTGTGTCCCTCTCAAATTTTCCAATTATGGTAAGTTCCAGCTGCGTCTCTGTCATTATAGGAACAAATAACTAGGAGTGTTTGCTATTCAAAAACGGAGCAATAAGCTGTTACTCTGGGCTTTTTCAGAACGTCCTTGTGTTAGCTGGTGTTTACAAAGGGCCCTTATGTTAGCTGGTGTTTACAAAGGGCCCTTATGTTAGCTGGTGTTTACAAACGGTCCTTATGTTAGCTGGTGTTTACAAAAAGGTCCTCTTGTTAGTTGGTGTTTACAAAAAGGTCCTTATGTTAGTTGGTGTTTACAAAAAGGTCCTCATGTTAGTTGGTGTTTACAAAAAGGTCTTTATGTTAGTTGGTGTTTACAAAAAGGTCCTCATGTTAGTTGGTGTTTATAAAAGGTCTTCATGTTAGTTGGTGTTTACAAAAAGGTCCTCATGTTAGTTGGTGTTTAAAAAAGGTCTTCATGTTAGTTGGTGTTTACAAAAGGTTCTTATGTTAGTTGGTGTTTACAAAAAGGTCCTTATGTTCGTTGGTGTTTATGAAAAGGTCCTCATGTTAGTTGGTGTTTACAAAAAGGTCCTTGTGTTAGCTGGTGTTTACAAAGGGCCCTTATGTTAGCTGGTGTTTACAAAGGGCCCTTATGTTAGCTGGTGTTTACAAAAAGGTCCTTATGTTAGTTGGTGTTTACAAAAAGTTCCTTATGTTAGTTGGTGTTTACAAAAAGGTCCTCATGTTAGTTGGTGTTTACAAAAAGGTCCTCATGTTAGTTGGTGTTTACAAAAAGGTCTTTATGTTAGTTGGTGTTTACAAAAAGGTCCTCATGTTAGTTGGTGTTTATAAAAGGTCTTCATGTTAGTTGGTGTTTACAAAAAGGTCCTCATGTTAGTTGGTGTTTACAAAAAGGTCCTCATGTTAGTTGGTGTTTACAAAAAGGTCCTCATGTTAGTTGGTGTTTACAAAAAGGTCCTTATGTTAGTTCGTGTTTACAAAAAGGTCCTCATGTTAGTAGGTGTTTACAAAAAGGTCCTCATGTTAGTTAGTGTTTACAAAAAGGTCCTTATGTTAGTTGGTGTTTACAAAAAGGTCCTCATGTTAGTTGGTGTTTAAAAAAGGTCCTCATGTTAGTTGGTGTTTACAAAAAGGTCCTCATGTTAGTTGGTGTTTACAAAAAGGTCCTTATGTTAGTTGGTGTTTACAAAAAGGTCCTCATGTTAGTTGGTGTTTACAAAAAGGTCTTTATGTTAGTTGGTGTTTATAAAAGGTCTTCATGTTAGTTGGTGTTTACAAAAAGGTCCTCATGTTAGTTGGTGTTTATAAAAGGTCTTCATGTTAGTTGGTGTTTACAAAAGGTTCTTATGTTAGTTGGTGTTTACAAAAAGGTCCTTATGTTCGTTGGTGTTTATGAAAAGGTCCTCATGTTAGTTGGTGTTTACAAAAAGGTCCTTATGTTAGCTGGTGTTTACAAAAGGTCTTCATGTTAGTTGGTGTTTACAAAAGGTCCTCATTTTAGCGGGTGTTTAAAAAGGTCCTCTTGTTAGTTGGTGTTTAAAAAAGGTCATTACATTAGTTACTTTTTAAAGAACGCTCTCTTGTTATTGTTTGAAGAAGGTTCTCCTGTTATTGTTTTAAAAACATATTCTTGTTATGTGGTGTTTACAGAACGTTCTTATGTTATTTGGTGTTTATAGAACAGTCTTGTGTTATTTGGTGTTTATAGAACAGTCTTGTGTTATTTGGTGTTTATAGAACAGTCTTGTGTTATTTGGTGTTTATAGAACAGACTTATGTTATTTGGTGTTTATAGAACAGTCTTGTGTTATTTGGTGTTTATAGAACAGTCTGTGTTATTTGGTGTTTATAGAACAATCTTGTGTTATTTTGTGTTTACAACACGTTCTTTTGAGACAGATATTCTTTCATATGGGCTCTGGTAAATGCAATTTTTTGTGGGAGATCTGGCTAGAGACAGAGACTCTTTCAGACGGGTTGTGGTGAATACAACATTCTATGGGATATCTGGCTAGAGACAGAGTTTCTTTCAGATGGGTTGTTATTGAACGTAACACAGCGGTAGGTAAATGGATATGCAAACGGGTGATAGGACCTATTTTGTCTATATTTCAACCCCTTTACCCATAACTCTTCAAACCATAACAACGCCACTGGTAGATAGCTGGCGAACACTCGATATAAAGAGATGGTAACAATTATCGGAACTTGAAAATCCGCGCGTTGCTCTTTCTCTCGTGTCTCGCGGAAAATTAGTTGATCAATACAACATCAATTCGATGTTGCTTTAGTTCTGGCCTTTCTTTGCTGGGTACGAGTAATTTTTTTTTATGAAAGAGAATTGTTGAAGATTGCAGAGTTATAGAAGGATGACAGGACAAATCAACCAACTCGGTGGTCTTACAACGAGTCAAACTCCCATCCATCATGGCAGGACAAAGTAACTAACTCTAATGTCTTACAACGAGTCAAACTCCCATCCATCATGGCAGGACAAAGTAACTAACTCTAATGTCTTACAACGAGTCAAACTCCCATCCATCATGGCAGGACAAAGTAACTAACTCTAATGTCTTACAACGAGTCAAACTCCCATCCATCATGGCAGGACAAAGTAACTAACTCTAATGTCTTACAACGAGTCAAACTCCCATCCATCATGGCAGGACAAAGTAACCAACTCTAATGTCTTACAACGAGCCAAACTCACATCCATCATGGCAGGACAAAGTAAACAACTCTAATGTCTTACAACGAGTCAAACTCCCATCCATCATGGCAGGACAAAGTAACTAACTCTAATGTCTTACAACGAGTCAAACTCACATCCATCATGGCAGGACAAAGTAACTAACTCTAATGTCTTACAACGAGTCAAACTCCCATCCATCATGGCAGGACAAAGTAACTAACTCTAATGTCTTTCGAGTAAAACTCACATCCATCGTGGCAGGACATAGTGACCAACTCTAATGTCTTACAACGAGTCAACTCACATCCATCATGGCAGGACAAAGTAACTAACTCTAATGTCTTACAACGAGTCAAACTCCCATCCATCATGGCAGGACAAAGTAACTAACTCTAATGTCTTACGAGTCAAACTCCCATCCATCATGGCAGGACAAAGTAACTAACTCTAATGTCTTACAACGAGTCAAACTCCCATCCATCATGGCAGGACAAAGTAACCAACTCTAATGTCTTACAACGAGCCAAACTCACATCCATCATGGCAGGACAAAGTAAACAACTCTAATGTCTTACAACGAGTCAAACTCCCATCCATCATGGCAGGACAAAGTAACTAACTCTAATGTCTTACAACGAGTCAAACTCACATCCATCATGGCAGGACAAAGTAACTAACTCTAATGTCTTACAACGAGTCAAACTCCCATCCATCATGGCAGGACAAAGTAACTAACTCTAATGTCTTTCGAGTAAAACTCACATCCATCGTGGCAGGACATAGTGACCAACTCTAATTTCTTACGAGTCAAACTCACATCCATCATTGCAGGACAAAGTAACCAACTCTAATGTCTTACAACGAGTCAACTCACATCCATCATGGCAGGACAAAGTAACTAACTATAATGTCTTACAACGAGTCAAACTCATATCCATCATGTCAGGATAAAGTAACCAACTCTAATGTCTTACAACGAGCCAAACTCCCATCCATCATGGCAGGACAAAGTAACCAATTCTAATGTCTTACAACGAGACAAACTCACATCCATCATGGCAGGACAAAGTAACCAACTCTAATGTCTTACAACGAGTCAAACTCACATCCATCATGGCAGGACAAAGTAACCAACTCTAATGTCTTACAACGAGTCAAGTCACATCCATCATGGCAGGACAAAGTAACCAACTCTAATGTCTTACAACGAGTCAAGTCACATCCATCATGGCAGGACAAAGTAAACAACTCTAATGTCTTACAACGAGTCAAACTCACATCCATCATGGCAGGACAAAGTAACCAACTCTAATGTCTTACAACGAGATAAACTCACATTCATCATGGCAGGACAAAGTAACCAACTCTAATGTCTTACAACGAGTCAAACTCACATCCATCATGGCAGGACAAAGTAACCAACTCTAATGTCTTACAACGAGTCAAACTCCCATCCATCGTGGCAGGACAAAGTAACCAACTCTAATGTCTTACAACGAGTCAAACTCCCATCCATCGTGGCAGGACAAAGTAACCAACTCTAATGTCTTACAACGAGCCAAACTCCCATCCATCGTGGCAGGACAAAGTAACCAACTCTAATGTCTTACAACGAGTCAAACTCCCGTCCATCATGGCAGGACAAAGTAACCAACTCTAATGTCTTACAACGAGTCAAACTCCCATCCATCGTGGCAGGACAAAGTAACCAACTCTAATGTCTTACAACGAGTCAAACTCCCATCCATCGTGGCAGGACAAAGTAACCAACTCTAATGTCTTACAACGAGTCAAACTCCCATCCATCGTGGCAGGACAAAGTAACCAACTCTAATGTCATCCATCACAACAAAGAGTACAACGAGCCAAACTCCCATCCATCGTGGCAGGACAAAGTAACCAACTCTAATGTCTTACAACGAGTCAAACTCCCATCCATCATGGCAGGACAAAGTAACCAACTCTAATGTCTTACAACGAGTCAAACTCCCATCCATCATGGCAGGACAAAGTAACCAACTCTAATGTCTTACAACGAGTCAAACTCCCATCCATCATGGCAGGACAAAGTAACCAACTCTAATGTCTTACAACGAGTCAAACTCCCATCCATCGTGGCAACACTTAGAAGTCGTAGACTAAGGTGGCTGGGTCATATAAGAAGAATGGCAAACAATCGTATTCCCCAAACAAATATTGTATGACAAACTTAAGGATGGAAGGAGACCAAAGAATATGCCAGTGCTGAGATATAAGGATGTTTGCAGGGCTTCCTTGAGGGAATTCTCTATCATTGAAATATACTGAGAAAATCTGGTTGCATATCGTAGCACATGGAGAACACACATAAAAAAATGGCACAGCAACTTTCGAGGCAGCCATCATCGAGTGCCTTCTCCGCAACGAAGGTTGGCTATCATGGAGCGCCATTCTGCTCTGTCTCTTGTAAGGGGTTAAGGCAAAGAAATGCAAATGAATGCATAAAAATACGAAGCTGCAGTAAAGCTGAATATAAGGAAAAATTTAAAAATACACAAAAATGGTATTTTAGAAGCTTTACGTGATAAGTGGACGACACAGAATAAACGACGTTTCGGCACAATAGGCCTTCAGCAGGAACAAACAAGAAAAACACACGCACAAAACTAATAACAAAACATTCAAAACAAAAATATTCGAAATATGTTAAAGAAAATAAAAATGTCTATCCTGTGTGTGTGAAAAGGAAATGGTAACAAAAGTGTGGCTGTCGTGAATGTGCAGAAATGTGCGCAAATGCACACGAACCAGAGGAGTTCATACAGGGGTCAGTGTGCAAACACAAAGGAGAAAGAATAGAATAGTAGACTAATAGGTGCTCAAAAGGCGGTAAGAGTGAGATGTCTGAGAGTGGGGTACAATAAAAACAAATGAGGGGTAAGGAGCACAGAAAAAAGGTATAGAGGAGAACACTGAAATGTGTCTCATAAGGGACTAGAGGAGAAGAACTATAAATAGCATGGCATAGTAGATAGACCAAAGATCCCAAATATGTGCAGTAGAGAAGGCTATGCAAAAGGGAAGGAGCAACCAAAAGGAAACTATGTGTATGGGTGTGATACATTAATGCCTCGTGGGGTCAGCGAACCATACTGGACTATGAGGCGATTTTCCAAAATAAAGCGCTGCGTTCGCCAGAGTAACAAAGGACAATTCCAGTGACACGGATGTCGTCTTTACCCTTGTGATCAGGGGAGTTGAAGTGGGAAGACACTGGAGTACCAGTATTCTGTTGGACATCCCGTAGATGTTCACAAAATCTTTCCGCTAATCTTCTCCTAGACTCACCAATATAGGTCATGTGGCATCGTTGGCATATGATGGCATAAATGATGTTGCGGGACACACATGTGAAGCTATGCTTGATCTCGAACCGTCCATTAGGGAATAAGACCGAGTCAGCAGGGAGCACATAGGCACAGGTGATACAGTTACGACCACAAGGGGCCGTACCAAAGTGTTGAGGGTGGGAGCGAGGGAGATGGCTTCTAACCAAAATATCTCTCAAATTCCTGTCGCGCTTGAAAGCGATCATCTGGGGATCACTAAAAAGTAGACGGGTAGTGGGATCAGAGAGGAGAATGGAATGGTAGCGGTTGAGTATCTTCACAGCGGCTAAATTGTGAGGGTGGTAGGTGAGGGTGAGTATGGTTCTCTCAGAGGGGGGCGGGGGGTTGGAAGGAGTGAGTGCCTCGGGACGGGAGGTAAGGAGGACCCGCTTGGGGCAGACTGGAGGATCGAGTCTGGATAAAGACGGCGGCTAAAGAAACCTAACATGAGGTGAGACTGTAGGAGGAAATCTTGGTTATCCTGGCAGATGAGACGGAGACGCAATAACTGTGAGAATGGAATAGAATCACGACAAGAAGGTGAATGGGATGAAGTGTAAAGAAGATAACAATGGGCGTCCGTGGGTTTATAGAAAACCGAGGTGTGGAAGCCAGAAGTGCTCAAAGAAACGATAAGATCTAGGAAGGTGACAGAGGAAGTGGATATACAAGATGTGAACTTGATAGCTTTATGATAGCCACCAATGGGGTCGATAAACCTGGAGAGGTCATCCTCAGGTAGATCGGTAAGTCCGAAGCAGTCATCAATGTACCGAAGGTATATGATGGGAAGGGGACCTTGATATGAATTGAGAATTTGGTACTCATGGTAACCCATAAACAGGCAAGCATAGCCAGGGCCCATCTTGGTGCCCATGTCTACTCCACTAACCTGGTCATAGAAGTTACCATCGAACTCAAAGGTATTGAGGTTGAGTACAAGTTCAGTAAGGCGGAGAAGAGTGGCAGTATCAACAGAGGGGTGTTGCCTCTGGTCAAGAAAGAAACGTAGAGCTAAGAGGTCGTCGCAGTGATGAATAGAGGTGTGGAGAGAGCAAACATCAAGGGCGAATGGTCGGTATGAGCGACCATGGGAGAGAGAGAGATGGAAGAGAAGATACTTAGTATGTTCGTGTCCTTGACATATGAAGGAAGACTGGCAACCATGGGCTGGAAGACACTGTCTAGATAGTCGGATATGTGTTCAGTCGGGCAAGCACACGCTGACACGATGGGGCGTCCTGGATAGTCGATTTTGTGAATTTTGGGGAGCATATAGAAAGATGGTTTCCCAAGACCACTATTCGGGATAATGAGGCGGGACGCGCTAGGAGGAAGGAGGTTGCCACTGATCAGTTCCTTGATGGTAGATTGGACCTGCTTATTGTGGGGGACAGTGGCGTCGTCAGGGATCAGTTCCTTGATGGTAGATTAGACCTGCTTATTGTGGGGAACAGTAGCGTCGTCACGGATCAGTTCCTTGATGGTAGATTGGACCTGCTTATTGTGGAGGACAGTGACGTCGTCAGGGATCAGTTCCTTGATTGGACCTGCTTATTGTGTAGGACAGTAGCGTCGTCAGGGATCAGTTCCTTGATGGTAGATTGGACCTGCTTATTGTGGAGGACAGTAGCGTCGTCAGGGATCAGTTCCTTGATTGTAGATTGGACCTGCTTATTGTGGAGGACAGTAGCGTCGTCAGGGATCAGTTCCTTGATTGGACCTGCTTATTTTGGAGGACTGTAGCGTCGTCAGGGATCAGTTCCTTGATGGTAGATTGGACCTGCTTATTGTGGAGGACAGTAGCGTCGTCAGGGATCAGTTCCTTGATTGGACCTGCTTATTGTGGAGGACAGTGACGTCGTCAGGGATCAGTTCCTTGATTGGACCTGCTTATTGTGGAGGACAGTAGCGTCGTCAGGGATCAGTTCCTTGATTGGGCCTGCTTATTGTGGAGGACAGTGACGTCGTCAGGGATCAGTTCCTTGATGGTAGATTGGACCTGCTTATTGTGGAGGACAGTAGCGTCGTCAGGGATCAGTTCCTTGATTGGACCTGCTTATTTTGGAGACTGTAGCGTCGTCAGGGATCAATTCCTTGATGGTAGATTGGACCTGCTTATTGTGGAGGACAGTAGCGTCGTCAGGGATCAGTTCCTTGATTGGACCTGCTTATTTTGGAGACTGTAGCGTCGTCAGGGATCAATTCCTTGATGGTAGATTGGACCTGCTTATTGTGGAGGACATTAGCGTCGTCAGGGATCAGTTCCTTGTTTGGACCTGCTTATTGTGGAGGACAGTAGCGTCGTCAGGGATCAGTTCCTTGATTGGACCTGCTTATTGTGGAGGACAGTAGCGTCGTCAGGGATCAGTTCCTTGATTGGACCTGCTTATTGTGGAGGACAGTGACGTCGTCAGGGATCAGTTCCTAGATTGGACCTGCTTATTGTGGAGGACAGTAGCGTCGTCAGAGATCAGTTCCTTGATTGGACCTGCTAATTGTGGAGGACAGTAGCGTCGTCAGGGATCAGTTCCTTGATTGGACCTGCTTATTGTGGAGGACAGTAGCGTCGTCAGGGATCAGTTCCTTGATTGGACCTGCTTATTGTGGAGGACAGTAGCGTCGTCAGGGATCAGTTCCTTGATTGGACCTGCTTATTGTGGAGGACAGTAGCGTCGTCAGGGATCAGTTCCTTGATTGGACCTGCTTATTGTGGAGGACAGTAGCGTCGTCAGGACGGGGTTTATAAAACATGGTATTGGATTGTTGTTTGTTACCCTCTGAAATGTATAAGTCTCTACGCCAAACTACCACCGGTCTTAACCGGCTGATAAAGGGGGAGCGGTGGTAGTTTGACTTATACATTATATAGAAGAAGAAGAAGCAGAAGCTGAATGCGAAGAAGAAGAAGCAGAAGAAGGCGAAGAAGAAGCAGAAGATGAATGCGAAGCAGAAGAAGAAGCAGAAGAGGAAGATGAGGAAGATGAGGAAGAAGAAGAAGTAACACACTTGATTGGACACGTTATTTATTTATTTATTTTTTTTTCCGCTCGCCAGCTTTTACCTCTGACGAAGTCCCTAGAGACTAGGAACTGAATTTTGCGTGTTAATCCGTTTTTTCCCTGGCAGCCGTGTGCACAGGGGTCCCTCGCCGCACAGGCGGATAACTCCGTCTTCGGAGGTACTCATATTTTGAACCCACATCATGAACCCACAACCTCTCTGTCTCGAGGCCGGCGTCTTGCCTAGCACGTCCCCCTAGCACGTTAAAGTGAGACTGTGCTAAAACTGAGGTCAATGTGGGTTTATAACATCGAGTTCGCGTGAATTTTGTGAAGCGCATCAACCTTCACTTCGCAACTGATGAAAATCATGATGTCATTCATCATTCAACATCAAAGATGTTATTTAATATTCAGGGAAAAAACCGGTTCTTCCATCCCCAGCCTTGCTAGGCGTATGAGGGATAATAGTGTATTATTGACCATATTTTTCTATGTCAACTTCACATTTTTTTGTAATGTGGTCGGTATCACGCCAGGCCGACTTTTCTTCAGAGAAAAGTCGCTGGTACCAATTTTTAGAGGCTAGGTGAACCCCGGAGCCTTGTCATTCCGAAAAAAAAATCGCCAATGCTGGGGATCAAACCCGGACCCTTCAGGTCAGGAAGCGAGCATGCTAACCACTCAGCCACCGAGGCTATTTAATATTCTAGTGAAATAAAATATTAATAAATTTCATTTCCTGAAAATACGTATTTTGTTTGTGTCCAGACTTTGGGAGCAACAAAGAAAAAGACCTCCCCGCAATGCACAACAAAGACAATTGGAACAACATTAAAACAAGTAAATGAATTTAAATATTTGGGAACATTGTTAACCTCAGATGGTAGATGTACAACAGAGGTGAGATGAAGAATAGCTCAGGCAAAAGCAGCTTTCCCGTAAATGAGGAAGATACTGTGCATTCCATTTTTGACAAAAGGAACAAGAAAAAGAGTTCTTAAATGTTATGTAGAGCCACTCATGACATATGGATGTGAATCATGGACAATATGACAATAAACAAGAAAAACACTGGAGGCTGTAAAAATTAGGTTTCAAAGTAATATTTTCTAAGGTCATCACTACATTTTAAATTGCTTACTTATTTATGTTAATTATATCCGTCCTGTTTGGGACGAAAATGTCTTGATGACTTTGTCATTGAAAGTAAAGATGGGTTGGTTTCTAATTTTTTGAGGGAATAATTTCTCAATGGACATTAATGCCAAATCAGATAAGCGTTCTAGTGTCTGAGTTGAGCGACAATAAGATTTGATTCTCTTGAGAGCAGAAAAAGCTCTTTCTACAGATGCTAATGCGCATAACGTAGTTTTAAATAGCTAAGGAAGCTCCGGTAATCAGACATTTTTTCACTTTTACTTTGTGATGATTCTGATTGGCTAGAGCTAAAAATAACACATGAAACCGCATTAGTATAGAGGTAGCTATGCCGTATATCTTTTGACGGGAATCTTTGAATGTCAAGGTCGTTAATACAAGGTCCGGATAGAGGGGAAAATGTACCGCTGAATAATATAGGTTTCAATGTAGTTTCCGTTTCATCCACAAACGTTATAGTGGCCAGAGGAAAACTTTGCTTTAATAAATGCAAATCAAAGCAAACAAATCATATTGGCCTACGAAATGTGTAATAGAATATTCGAAAATTTGTAATATAATTATAAAAAATAAATATAATAAATTATCATTTCCTTTTGCATTTCGTTAATATGTTCAGGCTACCGGCGGTAGCTGCGGTATCAGAGAATACGCCACTGTAGGGACAGCTAAGAAGAATAATTAAAATGTTCTGAAAGAGACCAAAGCAAGAAGAGAGAGCTAATTTCCAATATTAGGAAGAAACAATCATCATTTTTTGGCCATATAATGAGAAGGGAACAGCTGAAATATATTGTAACAACTGGGAAAATTTCGAGACGAAGAGATAGAGGGAAACAAAGAGAATAGATACCAGACAGCTTAAGAGTATAGATTCGCGGAGGGTCAACAACAGAAATGATAAATAACTGTCGAAATCGAAAGTTGTGGAGAGACATGATCACCTATGCCAGCAGGCATGGTACTTGATGATGATGATATTTGATATATGTATTTATCTCCCTTAAACTGTCGCTACTTATTGTATTTATTTTCCTTGTCAACTCTACCGTCACTCCTCTTGCGTCTGTACTACGCCTATGTCATTGTGTTTGCTGGATCGCATTTTTGTGTTTAATGTGCATAGTTTGTTTCATATACCTGATTAAGGCTTTTGCCGAAACGTTGTAATGTGTGACAAGACATACAAAACGTAACATCTCTAGCAGAATTAAATATAGCAGTTAAACCTTGTAAAAAAATATATATCAAAGTTGGCAAATCACAGTGTTTCGTGGAATTAAATATTCGATTTTTAACCACAAAAGTTAGTATGTTTTAAGGTACGGTTTCAGACCTACAATTAAATATCAAAGTTGAAGGAATACATCTGGAGACAGTCCAGAGCTACAACTACCTGGGACATACTATAACCAGTGATGGAAAATGTACAACTGAAATAAACAAAAGAATATGAATGGCAAAAAGGAGGGCAAGACCTGCATGGCCAAGGTCTACGTCTGTCTGAAGGCGTACAAGCGGCTGGCAAGAGTTTGGAGAACTGTCTTTGGTGATAGCCCAGCAAAATACGCATCTGATCGAAACTCACTCCACCCATTGAAGGAATAGACCTGGAAACAGTTCAGAGCTACACCTACCTTGGACATACTATAATCAGTGATGAAAACTGTACAACTGAAATAAACAAAAGAATAGGAATGGCAAAACGTAATTTTAATGTCATGAAGAACATACTAACATCAAAACAAATAACACCAGGGCTGAAACTAAGAATAGCAAAATGTTACATCTTCTCAGTATTCCTGTATGGTGCAGAAACATGGGCATTAGACCAGAAAACAGAACAGAAAATTGAAGCCTTTGAAATGTGGATTTGTAGAAGAATAGGTAGAATTGGATGGAAAGAAAAGAAAACAAACGAAGAAGTTTTAAAACAACTAAAAATATAAAAAAAAACTACTAAACACAATTAGAGCAAGACAAGTGAAATTTTTTGGTCATGTTAAAAGACACAACAGTCTAATAAAAGTAATATTAGAAGGGAAAATACAAGGTAAAAGAGGCAGAGGCAGACCAAGACTAACATGGACAAGTAACATCAAAAGATGGACAAGTCAGTCTATGGCAATGTGCACCATCAAAGCAAGAGACAGAGTGGAATGGCGCTCCACGGTAGCCAACCTTCGATGCGGAGAGGGCACTCGATGATGATGATGATGAAGGTACGATTTCATATAATCACGTTGTATGTATAAAAGAAGATGCATGCGTATTTTATCTTCATGGAATGACACAAATGACCAAATCAACTAATGAATCAGTGGAAAAAAAGACTTTGTTTTTTTTTTTTTAATCAACGCAGTTTCTACGCAGATTCTATCTTCTGAGCTCATCTCTAATTTTATCTTTTCTGTTCATTGTTTCCGTTCCGTTGTTCTCGAGCTTCGCATTTCTGTGGTGACTAAGATAGAAATACGTAGGAGACTGCCATGTTTAAGAAAGAAATCGATGCCAGATATAGGAATAACTTGTGGGAACAACTGGCAATTGCGTGCTGGGAAATCGATGCCATAACACGAGCGTGAGGCGAAATGTCGATGTATGTATGGAATAGGATTTAAGACTGAAATAAGGTGAAGGTGTGGGAAAAGATGAGATATGGGGAGAAGATGAGATATGAGGAGAAGATGAGACGGGATAAGAAGATGAGACATGAGGAGAAGATGAGACGGGAGGAGAAGATGAGACATGAGGAAAAGATGAGACATGAGGAGAAGATGAGACGGGAGGAGATGATGAGACGGGAGGAGAAGATGAGACATGAGGAAAAGATGAGACATGAGGAGATGATGAGACGGGAGGAGATGATGAGACGGGAGGAGAAGATGAGACGGGATGAGAAGATGAGACATGAGGAGAAGATGAGACGGGAGGAGAAGATGAGACATGAGGAGAAGATGATACGGGAGGAGAAGATGAGACGGGAGGAGAAGATGAGACGGGAGGAGAAGATGAGACTTGAGGAAAAGATGAGACATGAGGAGATGATGAGACGGGAGGAGATGATGAGACGGGAGGAGAAGATGAGACGGGATGAGAAGATGAGACATGAGGAGAAGATGAGACGGGAGGAGAAGATGAGACGGGAGGAGAAGATGAGACATGAGGAGAAGATGAGACGGGAGGAGAAGATGAGACATGAGGAGAAGATGAT
Source organism: Megaustenia siamemsis (assembly GCA_032433765.1). NCBI lineage: Eukaryota > Metazoa > Mollusca > Gastropoda > Stylommatophora > Ariophantidae > Megaustenia > Megaustenia siamemsis. The sequence continues at coordinate 24,876,716 of JAVIAB010000026.1, read as the reverse complement.
ACGGGAGGAGAAGATGAGACGGGAGGAGAAGATGAGACGGGAGGAGAAGATGAGACATGAGGAAAAGATGAGACATGAGGAGATGATGAGACGGGAGGAGATGATGAGACGGGAGGAGAAGATGAGACGGGATGAGAAGATGAGACATGAGGAGAAGATGAGACGGGAGGAGAAGATGAGACGGGAGGAGAAGATGAGACATGAGGAGAAGATGAGACGGGAGGAGAAGATGAGACGGGGAGGAGAAGATGAGACATGAGGAGAAAATGAGACGGGAGGAGAAGATGAGACGGGAGGAGAAGATGAGACATGAGGAGAAGATGAGACGGGAGGAGAAAATGAGACGGGAGGAGAAGATGAGACGGGAGGAGAAGATGAGACATGAGGAGAAGATGAGACGGGAGGAGAAGATGAGACATGAGGAGAAGATGAGACATGAGGAGAAGATGAGACATGAGGAGAAGATGAGACATGAGGAGAAGATGAGACGGGAGGAGAAGATGAGACATGAGGAGAAGATGAGACATGAGGAGAAGATGAGACATGAGGAGAAGATGAGACATGAGGAGAAGATGAGACGGGAGGAGAAGATGAGACATGAGGAGAAGATGAGACATGAGGAGAAGATGAGACGGGAGGAGATGATGAGACGGGAGGAGAAGATGAGACATGAGGAAAAGATGAGACATGAGGAAAAGATGAGACATGAGGAGAAGATGAGACGGGAGGAGAAGATGAGACGGGAGGAGAAGATGAGACGGGAGGAGAAGATGAGACATGAGGAGAAGATGAGACATGAGGAGAAGATGAGACGGGAGGAGAAGATGAGACATGAGGAAAAGATGAGACGGGAGGAGAAGATGAGACGGGAGGAGAAGATGAGAAATGAGGAGAAGATGAGACGGGAGGAGAAGATGAGACATGAGGAGAAGATGAGACGGGAGGAGAAGATGAGACGGGAGGAGAAAATGAGACGGGAGGAGAAGATGAGACATGAGGAGAAGATGAGAAATGAGGAGAAGATGAGACGGGAGGAGAAGATGAGACATGAGGAGAAGATGAGACGGGAGGAGAAGATGAGAAATGAGGAAAAGATGAGACGGGAGGAGAAGATGAGACATGAGGAGAAGATGAGACGGGAGGAGAAGATGAGAAATGAGGAAAAGATGAGACGGGAGGAGAAGATGAGACATGAGGAGAAGATGAGACGGGAGGAGAAGATGAGACATGAGGAGAAGATGAGACATGAGGAGAAGATGAGACATGAGGAGAAGATGAGACGGGAGGAGAAGATGAGACGGGAGGAGAAGATGAGACATGAGGAGAAGATGAGACATGAGGAGAAGATGAGACGGGAGGAGAAGATGAGACATGAGGAGAAGATGAGACATGAGGAGATGATGAGACGGGAGGAGAAGATGAGACATGAAGAGAAGATGAGAAATAAGGAGAAGATGAGACGGGATGAGAAGATGAGACATGAGGAGAAGATGAGACATGAGGAGATGATGAGACGGGAGGAGAAGATGAGACGGGAGGAGAAGATGAGACATGAGGAGAAGATGAGACATGAGGAGAAGATGAAACGGGATGAGAAGATGAGAAATGAGGAAAAGATGAGACGGGAGGAGAAGATGAGAAATGAGGAGCAGATGAGAAATGAGGAGAGAGTGAGACGGGAGGAGAAGATGAGACATGAGGAGAAGATGAGACATGAGGAGAAGATGAGACATGAGGAGAAGATGAGACATGAGGAGGGTGAGACATGAGGAGAAGATGAGACGGGAGGAGAAGATGAGACGGGAGGAGAAGATGAGACGGGAGGAGAAGATGAGACATGAGGAGAAGATGAGACATGAGGAGAAGATGAGACAGGGAGGAGAAGGTGAGACGGGAGGAGAAGATGAATCGAGAGGAGAAAATGAGACGGGAGGAGAAGATGAGACGGGAGGAGAAGATGAGACAGGGAGAAGAAGATGAGACGGGAGGAGAAGATGAGACAGGGAGGAGAAGATGAGACAGGGAGGAGAAGATGAGACGGGAGGAGAAGATGAGACGGGAGGAGAAGATGAGACGGGAGGAGAAGATGAGACAGGGAGGAGAAGATGAGACAGGGAGGAGAAGATGAGACGGGAGGAGAAGATGAGACAGGGAGGAGAAGATGAGACAGGGAGGAGAAGATATGACGGGAGGAGAAGATGAGACGGGAGGAGAAGATGAGACAGGGAGGAGAAGATGAGACGGGAGGAGAAGATGAGACAGGGAGGAGAAGATGAGACATGAGGAGAAGATGAGACATGAGGAGAAGATGAGACGGGAGGAGAAGGTGAGACGGGAGGAGAAGGTGAGACGGGAGGAGAAGATGAGACAGGAGGAGAAGGTGAGACGGGAGGAGAAGATGAGACAGGGAGGAGAAGATGAGACGGGAGGAGAAGATGAGACGGGAGGAGAAGATGAATCGAGAGGAGAAAATGAGACGGGAGGAGAAGATGAGACATGAGGAGAGGATGAGAAATGAGGAGAGAGTGAGACGGGAGGAGAAGATGAGACATGAGGAGAAGATGAGACATGAGGAGAAGATGAGACATGAGGAGAAGATGAGACATGAGGAGAGGGTGAGACATGAGGAGAAGATGAGACGGGAGGAGAAGATGAGACGGGAGGAGAAGATGAGACGGGAGGAGAAGATTAGAAATGAGGAGAAGATGAGAAATGAGGAGAGAGTGAGACGGGAGGAGAAGATGAGACATGAGGAGAAGATGAGACATGAGGAGAAGATGAGACATGAGGAGAAGATGAGACATGAGGAGAGGGTGAGACATGAGGAGAAGATGAGACGGGAGGAGAAGATGAGACGGGAGGAGAAGATGAGACGGGAGGAGAAGATTAGACATGAGGAGAAGATGAGACATGAGGAGAAGATGAGACAGGGAGGAGAAGGATGAGACGGGAGGAGAAGATGAGACGGGAGGAGAAGATGAATCGAGAGGAGAAAATGAGACGGGAGGAGAAGATGAGACGGGAGGAGAAGATGAGACAGGGAGAAGAAGATGAGACGGGAGGAGAAGATGAGACAGGGAGGAGAAGATGAGACAGGGAGGAGAAGATGAGACGGGAGGAGAAGATGAGACGGGAGGAGAAGATGAGACGGGAGGAGAAGATGAGACAGGGAGGAGAAGATGAGACAGGGAGGAGAAGATGAGACGGGAGGAGAAGATGAGACAGGGAGGAGAAGATGAGACAGGGAGGAGAAGATGAGACGGGAGGAGAAGATGAGACGGGAGGAGAAGATGAGACAGGGAGGAGAAGATGAGACGGGAGGAGAAGATGAGACAGGGAGGAGAAGATGAGACATGAGTAGAAGATGAGACATGAGGAGAAGATGAGACGGGAGGAGAAGGTGAGACGGGAGGAGAAGGTGAGACGGGAGGAGAAGATGAGACGGGAGGAGAAGGTGAGACGGGAGGAGAAGATGAGACAGGGAGGAGAAGATGAGACGGGAGGAGAAGATGAGACGGGAGGAGAAGATGAATCGAGAGGAGAAAATGAGACGGGAGGAGAAGATGAGACATGAGGAGAAGATGAGACGGGAGGAGAAGATGAGACGGGGAGGAGAAGATGAAACGAGAGGAGAAGATGAGACGGGGAGGAGAAGATGAGAAATGAGGAGAAGATGAGAAATGAGGAGAAGATGAGACGGGATGAGAAGATGAGACGGGAGGAGAAGATGAAACGGGAGGAGAAGATGAGACATGAGGAGAAGATGGAATCTGCAACAATGAACACTTTTCCTACATAGCCTTCAATGGTTTCTGCCTCCTATCCACCATATTGTCCGGAAGTTCACGTCCTCATAAAAATGACGATTTTTAAATAGCGCTTGATGATGTTAGGATATCGTTTTTTACTCCAATTCCGAACATATAAAACATAGTCGTCGGATTATTCCGGTCGCACATCAAACAACAGACCGTAAGATTAGTGTATGGCCGGTCTAGGGATATACGATACGATGAGCCATTATGATGGCGTAGCACACACACACAACAATGGCTGCGCCCATAGATTCCCGATTACTCTAGTGAATGCAGCCTACAACAAACAAACACGGTGCAAATTCCTTTAAGAGAAAAAACTTCGGTTGACTTGACGCAGCAGTCCACATTAATGAGTTGTAACATGTAAATGACTTGCGTCAAGCAATTCCAACGACGGCCATTGAACAGCACTCAATGTGTTGACGTAAACCGCAGATCAACTCTAGATGGTGGAAGGTCGCATTGACAACACTTGACTTGTCAAAAATGAATATTGCCGTGTGTACGACTCCGCGTCATTGGCGCAGATTTGTTAAGGAGAACATCATTTTGACTATAACGCAGAAAATTGCATTGGAGAGCCGAAATTTAATCAGTCCACAAATGCATTTTCTGCAGCGATCGAGAAAACATGAACTTCGTCCAACAATATTGGAAACGGAACCTCTACAGAGATGAAATGTGTTAGACGAATGACAGGAAACAGTCTAAGAGATAAGCTCAGAAATGAGGAACTGAGAAAAAAAAAAAAGCTAGGAATAACCCCCGCCATTGAAATCAAATTATTGGACAACTATCACCACCATTGTCCAACAAGGAAATAACTCTGGTGGGAAAACGGGCACTATACAATACAATCTTCATCCAAACGTTGTGCTACCAATGCCAGACCTGGACCCTAGATGCAAGAACAATAAGAAAAATAACCTCTACTGAGATTAAATGTGTTAGACGAATGATAGGAAACAGTCTGCGAGATAAAATCAGATATGAAGAACTGAGAAAAAAGCTAGGAATAGCCCCCGCCATAGAATATATAAAGAAAAAAACGGATAAAATGGTTTAGCCACGTGATAAGGCAGAAAGATCAAAACACAACAGAACGAGCCTTCAACAAACGTTGTGAGAACACCACACCCAAGGGTCGACCACGAAAAAGATGGATCGATGAAACATTAGAAGCTCTAGGAAATATAACAGCAGCAGAGGCGAATAAAAGAGCAAAAGACCGCAAATTATATCTCCGGAGTCAAATAATAATAAATGAATATATTATTATAGAGGGAAACTTCTGTGGCGATAATCAGCGAATCAATTCAGATGTATGTTTACAGTACTCGAAAAAAAAAGACAAATAATCAACAAAAGAAAACAATATATGGACCGAAGCAGAATCGAACCCGTACTCAATGGCACAGCGCCTTCCCACGATAAGTCAAACTCTAGGGAACACTGTCGCTCTGTTAACTCAAAAATTTAGCTATCGCGGACAATGTTTTTCTCACGCTATTTACATCTCCGCTCGACGCTGATAGGCAATTCTCTCTCTCTCTCTCTCTCTCTCTCTCTCTCTCTCTCTCTCTCTCTCTCTCTCTCTCTTTCTCTCTGCGATCAGGACTCAATCAGAGTAGGATCCCAGACTCTCACATGAAGTCAGCTGTCAGGCTAAGTGTGTTGATCGCCCCCACAGACAGAACATCACAATTAGAGTCTGCCAGATCCACTCTGATGGAACACCCGTTAAAACGTTGCACTGTGTTCTGCGCCAGTGGCCCAGTGCATCCGATTTCAGCCAGCATTTTATTCAGGTTTGCTTTCCTTAGCCTTTGATTGTCCCCAATCTTCCTGCAAGGCAGCAGATGATCTTTTCTGTAGGGGGATTCTGCCCTTAGATGGTCGACCCTCACAGGTTTACGAGCACCATCTGCCCGAGTCACTAGAGGTGACTAACACAGACATGCACACACAAAGATAGGAGATGTGACCAACACAGACATGCACACAGCGATACGAGGCATGACTAACACTGATACACATCAAGATATATGACACATGCATATAAAGATATGAGATATGACTGACATAGACATGCACACACAAAGATATGACACATGTCTAACATAGACATGCACACAAAGATATGAGATATTACCAACATAGACATGCACACACAAAGATATGAGATGTGACTAACATAGCCATGCACACACAATTATATGAGATGTGACATAAACAGGCATGCACACACAAAGATATGAGATATGACCAACACATACATGCACACAAATATATGAGATATCACTAACCCAGACATGCACACACAAAGACATGACACATGACTAACACACACTAAGATATGAGATATGACTAAACACATACACACATAAAGATATGAGACATGATTAACACGGACACACCAAGATATGCGATATGACCAACATGACACACACCAAGATATGAGCATGGCCAGCACACATACAAGCTAAGATATGAGCCATGGCTAGCACAGAAACACACCAAGATATGAGCCCTGGCCAGCACACACCACACACAAGCTAAGATATGAGCCATGGCTAGCACAGAAACACACCAAGATATGAGCCCTGGCCAGCACACACCACACACAAGCTAAGATATGAGCCATGGCTAGCACAGAAACGCACCAAGATATGAGCATGGCTAGCACAGAAACGCACCAAGATATGAGCCATGGCTAGCACAGAAACGCACCAAGATATGAGCATGGCTAGCACAGAAACGCACCAAGATATGAGCCCTGGCCAGCACACATACAAGCTAAGATATGAGTAACAAATAATAATACATAAATATTATCTTATGGGGAACTTCCGAGGCGATAATAGGGAATAATAGAACAAATAAGCCCTGGCCAGCACACACCACACACAAGCTAAGATATGAGCCATGGCTAGCACAGAAACACACCAAGATATGAGCCATGGCCAGCACACACCACAGCTAAGATATGAGCCATGGCTACTACAGAAACACCAAGATATGAGCCATGGTGTCACAGTAAAACACCAATCAATGAACCATGTGTAGCACACAGACATCTAAACAAAGAATCACTTCACAATACTTGGGACACAAATGTGGCCCTTTAAAAAAATGTATTTAATTTTCCCTCGACGTTGAAAGTAATGAAACATAAAGGTCGGGGTAAAGTGAAAGATTAAGTACTGTACGTAAATAAATTTGTTAAAATTTGCATTTTAATTTATAATAAATTGTTTATTGAACTATTGCACATAATTTTTAAGCAGATTTTATTTTATTTATTGTAGAGTACAAAACAATTTAGGAATTGTACAATAAGAATATACTTTTTAAAATTTGTAATGCAAATAATATAAAATTATTATTTCTATTATAATTGTAAAGTTATTTCCCTTACTTAAAGGGGAAGCAACCAGTTAAAAACAAAATAATTGTATTATTTGTTCTAGCATTATTTTAAACTATAAGTTAATGTATTTGTTTATTGTTTATTTTTTAAAGAATGTATTTACAGCTATATTTCCTTACAACATTTGTACATTATGCTGTAAATCTCATTCGATAACAATGTAAAAGATTTAACCAACCGATGAAGATATAAAAAAAATATTCGATGTAAATATTTCGATACAAATACTAATTTGAACATAGCAAAAACAAAAGAAGTCACCATTGTTTATTGAAATAAAAGAAACGAAGGGGAACCGCTTTAAAGAGCAGCATATAAACATGTGAACTCTAAATGTGTGAATTAGATTCACAAGATCGTGTTTGCAAGTGTTTGTCTCGCCTAATTCCGTGTGATATCGATGAACCAGATCTACTTCGCGACGTAAATTAATGCGCACTGACTTTTTTTCTAATAATAGGCTCGATAATGTCTGGGGGGAAGAAGTGGTCGAAATATTATCACATATTTTTGTATAAATGTAGGATAAAACAATTTAATTTGTTTAATGTAGGATAAAACTATGCAATTTGTTTAATGTAAGATCATCATCAAGTTCCGGGCCTGCAGGCGTAGGCGATCATGTATCTCTCCACAACTTTCGATCTCGACAGTTCTTTATCATTTCTATTGTTGACCTTCTGCCAAGCCATTCTCTTAAGCTGTCTTGTATTTTTTTCTCTTTGCTTCCCTCTGTCTCCTCGTCCCCAATTTTGCCAGTTGTTACAATATAACTGTTCTCTTCTCATTCATCATCGAGTGCCCTCTCCGCATCGAAGGTTGGCTACCATGAAGCGCCATTCCACTCTGTCTCTTGCTTTGATGGTGCAGATTGTCATAGGCTGACTTGTCCATCTTTTGATGTTACTCGTCCGTGTTAGTCTTGGTCTGCCTCTTTTACCTTGTATTTTCCCTTCTAATATTATTTTTATTAGACTGTTGTGTCTTTTAACATGACCAAAAAAATTCATTTGTCTTGCTCTAGTTGTGTTTAGTAGTTCTTTTTTCATTTTTAGTTGTTTTAAAACTTCTTCGTTTGTTTTCTTTTCTTTCCATCCAATTCTATCTATTCTTCTATAAATCCACATTTCAAAGGCTTCAATTTTCTGTTCTGTTTTCGGGTCTAATGTCCGTGTTTCTGCACCATACAGGAATATTGAGAAGATGTAACATTTTGCTATTCTTAGTTTCAGCCCTACTGTTATTTGTTTTGATGTTAGTATATTTTTCAGGCATTAAAATTACTTTTTGCCATTCCTATTCTTTTATTTATTTCAGTTGTACATTTTTCATTACTGGTTATAGTATGTCCAGGTAGTTGTAGCTCTGGACTGTCTCCAGATGTATTCCTTCAACTTTGATATTTAATTGTAGGTCTTGAGAATGTTCTTTGTTTATGCTCATAGTTTTAGTATTTTTTATATTCATATCTAGTCCATATTTTTTGCTTGTCGTGTTTATCACATTAAGTAATTGTTGTAGATCTTTAGGATTTTCTGCAAGTAGAACAGTATCATCAGCATATCTTAGGTTATTGATTATCTTTCCATTAATGTTAAGGCCTGGCATATCATTGATGTTTTTAAAGATTTGCTCAGTGTATAAATTGAACAAGCTTGGTGATAGGATGCATCCTTGTCTTACTCCTCTTTTTATATCAATGGGTGTAGAGTTCTCCTTGTTATATCTTATTATTGCTGTTTGCTCCCAATACAAATTACATATCAGTCGTATGTCTGTGTCGTCTAGATTTATATCTTTTAGGCAGTCTATAAGTTGTTCATGGTGTATTCTATCAAATGCTTTGGTGTAGTCTACCAAGCAGGCATATATTGGTTTGTTTACTTCTATGTACTTTTCAATCAATGTCCTCATGCTCAATATGGCTTCTTTTGTCCCGCTGTTTTTTCTTGAATCCGAATTGCTGCTCATCTAATTCCCTTCTCATTACATCGCCACAAAATGATGATTGTTTCTTCCTAATATTGGAAATTAGCTCTCTTTTTGATTTGACCACTTTCAGAACACGTAATTCATGCATTGTAAGATAAAACAATGTCGTTTGTTTAATGTAGGATACAAACAGTATATTCTGTTAAATGTAGGATAAAAACAATATATTTTGTTATATATAGGATACAAATAATATATTCTGTTAGTATCAGTAGCCTCCGTCAGTCATAATTGCCTATGGAATTTTCAGCGCCCCTAGAAGTGCTATTTTTTTCTTTTCTTTCGTCGTGTATTCTCTTTCTCTATGAATCTGTCTGCTTCTTGTTTGATGTGAACCTTTAGAGTGTGTTTCCGGAGATTGCGGTCTGCAGCTTTGTCTTCCCATGCTGCAGGGTTTATGTTCAGAGTCTTCATGTCGCGTTTACACACATCTACAAATCGAAGTTTTGAGCGCTCCCTAGTTCTTTTACCATCTGCTAATTGTCCGTAGAGTATATCTTTCGGTATGCGACCATCTTTCATACGGTCTACATAGCCAATTTAATATTCTGTTAAATGTCATCATCATCTCTTTTACCTAGTATTTTCCCTTCCAATATTACTTTTACTAGGCTGTTGTGTCTTTTAACATGACCAAAAAATTTCATTTGTCTTGTCTTAATTGTATTTAGTAGTTCTCTTTTTATTTTTAGTTGTTTTAAAACTATTTTAGTTGTTTTTGTTTCCATCCAATTCTACCTATTCTTCTGTAAATCCACATTTCAAAGGCTTCAGTTTTCTGTTCTGTTTTCTTGTCTAATGTCCATGTTTCTGCACCATACAGGAATACTGAGAAGATGCAACATTTTGCCATTCTTAGTTTCAGCCCTGCTGATATTTGTTTTGTTGTTATAGTATATTTTTCATGGCATTAAAATTACTATTTGCCATACCTATTCTTTTGTTTTTCCCTGTGTTACCGGGGCCTCGTTATGAGGGAAGTAAAGAATAGTGACACTGTGACCTTCCAGGCATGTCGTAAGAGGCGACTAAGGAGGCTGATCGATGGCTTGACAAGCTGTCATTGTAAAAAGTATTGTTATGGAAACAGCGCCATATATTTTAAAGCAGTGATCTCTGCAATATGTGCCATTTTGGCATGCAAGGTTTCTGTTTTTGAGATTGTGGTTCTGCCCTATGTGCCGTCTTCGGCTCGAAAGGACAATAGATAGATAGATAGATTCTTTTGTTCATTTCAATTTTTCATTTTCCATCATTGGTTATAGTATGTCCCAGGTAGTTGTAGCTCTGGACTGTCTCCAGATGTATTCCTTCAACAGTGATATTTAATTGTAGGTCTTGAGAATTTTCTTTGTTTATAATCATAGTTTTAGTCTTTTGATATTCATATCTAGTCCATATCTTTTGCGTGTTATGGACCCTAGATACAAAAACAATAATAAAAGTAATCTCAGCTAAGACGAAACGTGTCAGACGAATGACAGGAAACAGCCTGAAAGATAAGATCAAAAATGAGGAACTGAGAAAAAAACTAGGAATAGCCAACTTTATAGTATATATAAAGAAACAACAGATAAAATGGTTTGGCCACATGACAAGGCAGAAAAATCAAAACACAACACAACCTTCAATAAAGGTTGCTAAAACACCAGACCCAAGGGACGACCACGACAAAGATGGATTGACGGAATATTAAAAACACTAGGAAACATAACAGCAGCAGAAGCAAACAAAGGAGCAAAAGTCCGCAAATTATATCTCCACTCGACGCTGAAAGGCAAACGAGAAAGGAAAGAAGAAGAAGACGTCTTCTACATTGATCATTATTCCTGACTATAGACGACTTTCAGCGTCGAGGGAAGTCAAAGTTTGTGGTCTTTTGCTCTTGTCTGTAGGCCTCTCCTGCTATTATGTTTCTTATTGTTTCTAATATTCCATCGATTCATCTGTCTCGTGGTCGGTCCTTGGGTCGTGTGTTCTTGTAACGTGTACAATAGGCTCCTTGTGTTGTGATCTTTCTGTCTTATCCCGTGGTCAAGCAATTTTATATGTTGTTTCTTTATATATTAATCTTCTTCTTTCCTTCCTTATTTCCCTTTCAGCGTCGAGGGGAGATATAATTTGCGGTCTTTTGTTCTTCTGTTCGCTTCTGTTGCTGTTATGTTTCATAGTGTTTTTAATATTCCGTCAATCCATCTTTGTCGTGGTCGGCCCTTGGGTCTGGTGTTCTTGCAACGCTTATTGAAGGTTTTCGTTGTGTTTTTATCCCTCAGCCTGTCACGTGGCCAGACCATTTTATCTGTTGTTTCTTTTGTCATGTATTCATTCATTCATCTTCTTCGTCTATCCTTCCTCCATTGCCTTTGGCGTCGAGGGAAGATGCAATCTGCGATTCTTTGCTCTTCTGTTGGCCTCTTCTGGTGTTATCCCTCCTAGTGACTCTAGTATTCCCTTTATCCATCTCTTTCTCGGTCTTCCTCTTAATCTGGCGTTTTCGTAGCGTTTGTTTATGGCTCTTTGATTCATTGTTAGTTCTTTTTGTCTTGTTATGTGGCCAAACCAATTTATCTGTTGTTTCTTTATGCATTCGATGGCTGGTTCAATTTCGAGTTTCTTCCTCAGTTCGGTGTTTCTTACTCTGCCCCTTAAGCTGTTTCCTGTCATTCTTCTGACACATTTCATTTTGGAAATGTATTCATTGGCAGGAGATATTCCTAGTCTTTAAAAAATTTTGAATTCTTTATTTCCAATCTGATTTCTCATGTTTTTTCTTTCCTATACACATTTTGTTTATATAGTGTATATTATGTTTATAGTTCTTGAGTCTAGCGCCCAGGAATGGCATTAGTAGCAAAACGATGGAATGAAGATTGTGTTATAGAATGCACATTTTACTTTACTGACATCAGAACACCACTATTTCCTCAATGACACTCCAAATGGAACATTCTGTACGGACACGCAGCAGAACTTAAAAATACCTGCAAATACTACTACATGACATTGGGCCGAAGGGCATCAGTTCAAAGGTCACTGGATCCATAACAACAACAACTTTCAGTGTTATTGTCTTGTTGGACAACAGAGGTGATTGTTGTCCTCCGCTGATTTGGCCAGCTTTGTTGCATCTTGAGTCCATTTACTTTATTTGTGCGTTTAGGAAACATTATTGAGTTATTGAGTTATTTTCTGGTCATCATCATTGCACTCCGAACATGTCCATAGGTGCTCAGATCCCCTCCTCAGTAAGTCCCGCAGCGTCCAGCGACTGACGACTCCAGTTCTGTGTTGGTTGATAAGTCTTCTAACATGGCCACAAAGTTTCTCGTTTCTGGCTGTGCCCATCTGTTTCATCAGGAGTGACGTGTACTTATGATTACCGAAGTCCTGTGTCCTTCCCACATCTCGGAGAGCATTGATGGTGTCCACCCGATCCATTGGTTGCCCGTCCTCAACGACAGCACAGCTAGCCAACCTGTCCGCTCTTTCATTTCCTCGCGCTCCTGCATGTCCATGGACGTAGACAAAGGTGACCATACGTATTTTTGACGTCTGCAATGACTATACCCCTTGCCTGCGTACATATTCCACCTCCACTTCACTTATCATTCCCATCGAATCACTCAGTATACAGGCGTGGGTATAACTTGTGACTCTAGCCAAACGATTGCCATGGCCACTGGCATCACCTCCATTGTCATGCTACTCGTGGTCATAACGTATGCACCACTGTCTTCTTTGACTATTCTGCCTGCCGAACGTGCTGTAAATGTTCATGCACTCGGAGACGCATTTTAATGCATTGTTTCCACCATTACTGCTGTCTTTTAATTGTGAGGCTAAAGCATTTTTTTTTTTAAGTTTCTATTCCTATAATCTCCCACATTCATATAATTCCCACAGCTCAGTGCAAAATAAATACAAGTGGAACAATATTAAAACAGGTAAATAAATTTAAATATCTGGAAACTTTGTTAACTTCAGACGGTAGATGTACAAAAGAGGTGAAATGCAGAATGGCTCAGGCAAAAGCAGCTTTCCAAAAAATGAGGAAGATTTGCAATCCATTTTTGACAATAGAAACAAGAAAAAGAGTTCTTTAATGTTATGTAGAGCCAGTCTTAACATATGGATGTGAATCATGGATAATAGGACAATTGACAAGAAAATCACTGGAGGCTGTAGAAATCTGGTTTTACAGAAGCATGTTGAGAATACCATGGGCAGCTAAGAAGAGTAATGAAGATGTTCTGAGAAAGATCAAAGCAAAAAGAGTGCTAATTTCCAATATTAGGAAGAAACAATCATCATGTGTTGGCCATGTAATGAGAAGAGAACAACTGGAATATATTGTAACAACTGGGAAAATTGTGGGACGAAGAGATAGAGGGAAACAAAGAGAAAAAATACCAGACAGCTTAAGAGAATGGCTTGGCAGAAGGTCAAGAACAGAAATGATAAATAGCTGTGGAGATTGAAAGTTGTGGAGAAACATGATCATCTACCAGTAGGCATGGTACTTGATGATGAATGCCACTTACAATCTTACGGTAACGCCCAGTCTCCACGGCTTGTACATCATCATCATCATCATCGAGTGCCTTCTCCGCAACGAAGGTTGGCTACCATGGATCGCCATTTTACTCTGTTTCTTGCTTTGACGGTGCAGGCTGTCTTAGATTGACTTGTCCCTCCATCTTTTGATGTTACTCGTCCATGTTAGTCTTGATCTGCCTCTGCCACCTTGTATTTTACAGCTTGTTCATTCACGTCTACAGCTCGTTTCAAAACATATGCCCAACTTCAAAACGCTATTACTCTCTAACCGTTTGTTAAAAACTGTTGACATTTTCCAAATGTTATTAGAATGCAAAAGACCCTTTAAATGTATATTTAACAAATATCTTGCAGCTGCAGTTTTCTTAAAGCGGCGATATTTCTTTGATGTTTGTCAAAATTGTAAATTGTGAAGCCCTAAAGAATAGAAATTACCGTAGTTGCTGGTCTACGATTAATTTTCACTAGGTAAAGGCGTGGCCGTAATGGGGAAATAACTGGATAAAACAAAACACCAGGAGAATTATTGTCTGCTCAGTTCGAGGACGATAACAATATCAAGGTATACCTGTATGTCCAATTTTCATAGTTGTGTGGTCCTGAAAAGGACCGTTTGTTGAAATAATTTAAGGTAATATAGGGGCCAACATTGTGGGGGCTATATACTTTCATTCTGAATCAGACGAGTCTAAAAGATTAATAACTGTTTGGGGTCGAACATTCCACAAACCATCATTTTTCCAATATTCCTCTTCCTGTTTTAAGTCGTGGTCTTCACATTTAGCCCAATAATCTTTGTCTATATTTAATAAAGCGAGATTAGCAAGAGTCTTTACATCGCATATTTTGAATGTTGTATTTTCATCTGCCACTTGTCCTTTTAATTTTGCCCAGATTAGTACTATTGGATTTAAATGAGCATGGTAAGGTGGCAGCCTCAAACTTATATGACCGCGCTCTTGGATAATCTTATCTATTTGAAAAATCTTTGTCCTCTGTTTTTGCTTTACTAGAGATAGTAATTCAGGTTTTAAGTACATGTTATTAAATTGTATGTGCTCCTTTGTGAGCCATATCTTAATAGCATCTTTTGTACTGGATGACGTCGTGACTTTATCTTCAAGTGCAACAATGTTGTGGTACGCTGCATTGTCCATTATTAGGCAAGATGGTCGATCTAGTGCTGGGAGAACAGAATTTTCAATCCAATGTCTAAATATGTGACCATTCATCTCAGAGTGATAATCCCGATTGTCTATGGATTTTGAAAGAAAAATGAGCTCTGCATTCTGTATTAGTCCATGTTGTCGACTACCTGCATGAGCAATTATCAAGCGCTGTCCTTTGCTGCTAGGTATTAATCTCTTAATCTTTCCATCTGATGACTGCCATTCCCTTTGGTTAGTGTGGTGAGCATTGATCCATGTTTCATCCAAGTACACAATATCATAACCTTGCTTGCGCACCTCTTTTACTTCACGTAAGTACTTGCTTCTCATGACTACTATATGTGGCTTCTCACAGATGATGTTTCGTCCATTGGAATACTTTCTGAATGTAAAGCCTGCAGCTCTCACATTCCTCCATAATGTAGAATTTGATATTTCAATACTGTTGTTCTTTTTCAGCGATACTTTTAATTTTCTTATTGTAACAGTTTCATTCATACCCAACATTTTGCGAATTTCACTTCTAATAAGTTCACTGTCGAAATTATCCAACATTTTTGCTCTTCCTTGTGATTTTGTATATTTTGAACATTGACGGTCACGTGCTTGAATCCAGCGATTAAATGACCGTTTAGATAAATCCAAAATGTGTCTTGTCCTATACTCAGGGTTTTCTAAAGAATGAAATAATCTTCCTCGTTTAGCCTCTTTGCAAAAATAGTCATACATTACTATTGCGATGTTTTGTAAACTGCAGAATTTCATTTTAAGACTCATGATAAATGTTATTGTTCCACGTCTACACCTATGAATGAACGGAAATGGAACACACAATGTCTCGTGTTCACTACAAGTGTCTAATTGTGTCAGAAAACTCACGCGGAAAGCGTAAATTTGAGCGTGTATGGATTTGTAATCGCTATTTTTAACTTAAATACTGTAAACACTAAGTTTTGACTACATCAATGGGTCGTTATAAATTTATAAAAATCAAATAAGCAATAATAATAACCAAATGTTTGTTTTTAATGAAATTAATGGGTTCTAATCATTATAACTATACATGCAAATTTTGAAAAAAATTACAAAAAGCGGTTTAAAAGATATTGATTTTTAAAGTTGGGCACGACTTATGAAACAAGCTATAATCCCGCATTCTATAATCTACTAGCTATAATCTACTGTCCATGTTTCTCCACCTTATCAGAACATTGTGACAGCACTTCTTCTACTGCTCAATATTCCAGCCCAAAGAACGGGGAGAGATGACGTAAAACGAGATGTCACGTGATCGCAACCCGTCCGACTCTCGACAAGATGGCGGCGCAGGGAGCCCAAGCTAAACCTGCAGCAGGCAAGTACCCAGGTGAAGTAATTCGGGGACAGGTCTTTGAGGTGGGACCGCGGTACACCAACCTCACGTATATTGGAGAAGGTGCTTACGGAATGGTCGTGTAAGTTGATATCTTTGTGCCGTACTCGTTTTGTTTTAATGTATGTACGAGCAAGTCGATGGGAAGTTGAGTTGAGATAGTTCAGATGTTTGTTGAGAAGGTAGGACCTGAGACGTTTTCTCAGTTTACACACTTGGGAGTACTTCATGAAGAAGGCGGCTTCCTTCCGCATTCTTCTCGGGTTTGAAATGATTAAACTGTACAGAGTAATTTAGCCGGCGTCCTTTTGCAAATAAAGATTGCATTTTATTTGGGTGTAACTTGTGAAACTGAAAAGTCGTGCAGTTTTCAGTTTTGATTTGTAGTTTTTACTTTAAAATTTAAAACGTGATTTAAAATAAAATAATAATAATATAATATAATAATAAAGAATAAAAGATGATGAGTCTCTCACTCTGTCTGATATTATTATATTATTGAATAACTGATGTGAATAGTGATCGTGTATCGCATGTTTTTAAATTAAATTAAATAAAATTGAGAATAATATAATATAAATATGAAATAACCTCCTAAGTTAAGTTGACTACTAAGACAGTCGTCTAAGTCAACTTAAGTGACTAACGTTACTTTTACAAATGAGAGCGAGGAGAGCAAGTTCCCAGTTCGTCATTGATACAAAAGACCTGAAAAATAAAGTTGGTTCATCATAAATTTGGCCGTCCAACTCTTCATATTTCATCATCATCATTAAGTCCCGTCTCCTCATCGAAGGTTGGCTACCATGGATCGCCATTCCATTCTCATTCTGTTTCTGTACATCTTTTGATGTTACTCGTCCATGTTAGTCTTGGTCTGCCTCTGCTCTTTTACCTTGTATTTTCCCTTCCAATATTACTTTTAGTAGGCTGTTGTGTCTTTTAACATGCCCCCAAAAATTTCATTTGTCTTGTTCTAATTGTGTTTAGTAGTTCTCTTTTTAATTTTAGTTGTTTTAAAACTTCATCCTTTGTTTTCTTTTCTTTCCATCCAATTCTACCTATTCTTCTATATATCCACATTTTAAAGGCTACAATTCTCTGTTCTGTTTTCTGGTCTAATGTCCATGTTTATGCACCATACAGGAATATTGAGAAGATGTAACATTTTGCTATTCTTAGTTTTAGCCCTGGTGTTATTTGTTTTGATGTTAGAATATTTTTCATGACATTAAAATTACTTTTTGCCATACCAGTACCTATTCTTTTATTTATTTCAGTTGTACATTTTCCATCATTGGTTATAGTATGTCTCAGGTAGTTGTAGCTCTGGACTGTCTCTAGATGTATTCCCTCAACTGTGATATTTAATTGTAGGTCTTGAGTATTTTCTTTGTTTATGATCATAGTTTTAGTCTTTTTGATATTCATATCTAGTCCATATGTTTTGCTTGTCATGTTTATTTCATTAAGCAATTGTTGTAGATCTTCAGGATTTTCTGCAAGTAGTACAGTATCATCAGCATATCTTAGGTTATTGATTATCTTCCCATTAATGTTTAGGCCAGGCATCTCAGTGATGTTTTTAAAGATTTACTTAGTGTATAAATTTATACTCAATATTTACTTAAATATAATGTCTCCCTTTCTCTTTGAGTTCTCCCTCTTTCTTTTTTAGGATTATCTTAGTATAATTTATAATTTTGAAGTCTTAATTCATTCTTTCAGGGTCTGATTTTTTTTTTTTTAACATTTGGATCAGATAATTTTCGTTTCCAGTTTAAAAAAAAAATCATAATCATTACTTTACAGATTACACGCCTTCCTCATTACCCTACTTCACATAATAATCATCATCAAGTGCCATGCCTGCTGGCGTAGGTGATCATGTTTCTCCACAACTTTCAATCTCGACAGTTATTTATCATTTCTGTTGTTGACCTTCTGCCAAGACATTCTCTTAAGCTGTCTGGTATCTTTTCTCTTTGCTTCCCTCTATCTCTTCGTCCCTCAATTTTCCCAGTTGTTACAATATATTCCAGTTGTTCTCTTCTCATTACAGGGCAAAAAATGATGATTGTTTCTTCCTAATATTGGAAATTAGCTCTCTTTTTGCTTTGGCCTCTTTCAGAACGTTTTCATTACTCTTCTTAGCTGTCCATGCTATTCTCAACATTCTTCTGTAAAATCACATTTCTACAGCCTCCAGTGATTTTCTTGTTTGTTGTTCCATTGTTCATAATTCACATCCATATGTTAAGACTAACTCTATATAACATTTAAGAACTTTCTTTCTTGTTTCTGTTGTCAAAAATGGATTGCACAGCATCTTTCCCATTTTTTTGGAAAGTCTGTTGTACATCATCTATCATCTGAAGTTAACATTGTTCCCAAACATTTAAATCCATTTACCTGTTTTAATATTGTTCCATTTGCTGTATGGTGCATTGCAGTGAAGCTTTTTCTATGTTGCTGCCATTGCTTCTTTCTGTTTTCTATTAAGGCTGAGTCCTTTATTTAGCTTTCCTTCACTATAATGTCCAACATTTCTTGTACCTAATTTTCACTCTTAGCGATTAAGACTGTATCATCAGCATATCTCAGATTATTTATATTGTGACCTCCAATTGTTATTCCAGGAGAGCCCCTTATGAATCTTAAAATAACCTCAACAATAATATAAACATGTTATTACACTTCACTGGAAAGGAAAATAGCCTCAGGAAATGAACATTTAAACATCAGTAAATAATTTGGATTGTGAAGGAATAAATATATTATAAATAATACAAAATATTCAAGAGTAGATGATAATTTTCAATTAAAAATATTGTAATGCATCTACGAGAAACAAAGTTGAACACATTTGAAAGTAAATTTCTAAGGAAAATACTTGGTATAGCGTGGAACGAGTTCAAAACAAACAAGGAAATTAGAGAAACTGCCAATCAATGACTAATATCTTCAGTAATAAAGAAAAGACGATGGTCATATGTTGGTCTTGTGATGAGGAGAGATAATAACTGAATAGCAAAGCAAGCCCACAAGTCGGGAACAACAGGTAGGATGAAAAAAGAGGCCGACCCAGAGAAACACTTAGAAGAACTTTGATCAGAAGGGCAAAGGCAGCAGGAATTGGCTCCCTCAATGAGATCGAGAGGCTTGCACAGATACAAATGACGGGATTTGATAAAATTTTTTTGCAAGGATTGAGGCTGCTAGGAATAAAATTTCGATACAGGGAGATAGTATATGGGTCTCTACCCTATGGGCCGGGCTCGGCTCGAAAGGTCGATAGATAGATAGAAAGAATTCATCTACATTTTCCGTGGCTTGAAATGTTGCCAACAATTTTTCTTGAAATTTTACTCAAAATAATCCATAAGTGGGAGCTGTGATAGCTCAGTGGTTAGTGAACTGGACTACAAAGGACAAGGGGTAGGGTTTGATTCCAACTGTCGGCTTCCGGGTTTGCCCAGCCGTATATCTATCTATCTATTGTCCTTTCGAGCCAAAGACGGCACATAGGGCAAAACCAGAATCTCAATAACAGAAACCTTGCGTGCCAAAACGGGATATATTGCAGAGATCACTGCTTCCAAAATCTATGGTTCTGTTTCCATAACAATAGTTTTTACAATGACAGCTTTATATGAGTACCCGATTTTTACTGGGAAAGTAAAGCGGCACGGGTGTAATACCGACCACATTACCCTGAAAATTATGTGCTGAAGGTGTGTAAAATTCATGGTCACTACCAACATTTTCCTTATATACCACCTGGTGTGACAGGGCTCTTTACCTTTTTTTTTACTTAATCCTTAAGTCCTCCAAAATCTGGTTTATTTGATGCATTTATGCCTATAAATTATGACTTTGTGTACATTTTTTACAATGACCTCTAGATGAATAAATAACTACAATAATTTTATGCCAAAATCATTACTGCGAGTATATTATTAACGAGTCAATTTTTATTTACGCAACTTAACTCACTTTGTGTGATACTATCTATAGGTTACTTTAGCACACAGATGTGGCTTATCTGAACAACCATTATAGCAATAGCTGCCTTGCTTTTGTGTTTTACAAGTACCAGACAAAGCAGCTCCTTGTTTTCATCTCAAAGTGGTAATTTAATTCTGTGGACATTTTGTAGCATTTATGGATAATGTCATGGGGCTATTACATTCCACTCATTCTTAACTTTTTTCGGACCTAATTTCATTATTTGTGGACATAAATGCATCAAGTAAAGTGTATTTTTAAGAACTTTGGATTCTTCTTCTTCTTCTTCTACCTTTCAGCTCCCTGTGGAGCATATGTCTTCAACAAACACCTTCCAAGTCGTTCTGTTTCTTGCCATTCTTTTAAGATCATTCCATGTCTTCCCCATCATCTTCATCTCTGCTTCCATCTGTTCTAAAAAGAGCCTGTTGTGTAATACTCTCAGTTGGCTTCTGTAGTGTGTGTCCTATCCAGCACCATTGTCTTCGCTGTATCTCTATCCACTGGTATTTGACTGGTACATTTCCATAATTCTATGTTAGTAATTTTGCCCTGCCATTTCCATCCTTTTATTCTGCATAAGCATCCATTAATGAAGGTCTGTATCTTCATGATTATCAATTTTGTTGTTGTCCATGTTTCACAGCCATATAATAGGACTGACTTAACATTGGAGTTGAACATTTTTATTTGCATTAAAGCATTTATGGATGCTGTCATAGGCCTATTACATTCCACTCATTCTTAACTTTTTTTCGGACCTAATTTCATTATTTGTGGACCTAAATGCATGAAGTAAAGTGTATTTTGAAGAACTTTGGATTAGTTTGTGTAAAATTTCTAAAAGAATTTGATAGCAACACACTTCTAGTCAGGGAAAATTGAGGTACATGAAATATGATATTTTGAATTGAAAATTATCTGCCTTTGAATATTTTAAAACTGTTTATAATAAATATTATATTTTTTCCCTTCAGATATCATCAATATAATGCTATTTTTGTTTTCTTCAACAATTTTCCTTTCCGGTGATGTATAACATGTACCACATTTAATTATATTATTGCGTGAGGGGGGACTGGTTGGTGTCGAGGCAAGACGCCGGACTCGAGACAGAGAGGTTGTGGGTTCAAATCCTGGCTCCCCCAGTTGGGATTTTTATCTATGGTTTCTCTCTGTGGCAACCACTCCTGGTCTCATCAGCGAGGCCCGGCTTGAAACATCAATTACTCATCGACGGAAAAGATATGAGTACCTCCGAAGACGGAATTATCTGCCCATGTGGCGAGGGACCCCTGTGCACACGGCTGCCAGGGAAAAATGGATTAACATGCAAAATTCAGTTCCTAGTCTCTAGGGACTTCGTCAGAGGTAAAAGCTGACGTACGAAAAAAAAAAAGAAATTAAAAAAGAAAAGTAAAATTAAAAAGACGTGATGGAATTTGTCACATTACATGCAACATCAAAAATGGTGATCTGGTCCAAACCTAAAGTCAGCAAAGAGCTAAAATTGATATTTTATTGAGGTGATTTCAATTTGTGGCACCCGACACAAAATTTATATTATTTTTTAGCTAAAGTCAACCTACAGTGATGCTTTAGTAGTTAATGCTCGTAATAAAAAATGTGAGAGGTTTTCTATCTATCTATCTATTTATTGACCTTACGAGCCGTAGCCGACCCATAGAGCGTAGACCAAGATACTCCCTCTCTTATCTTGCAGAGAGATTTTGTGGGATGAAATATCAATTTTTCACCAAAAAATAAAAATAAAAATGTTAATACAGTTTCTTGTAATCACTTTGAATGTATAATAGAAGAAGTGTATGTATCTTGTCATCCTGGATATTTCTATCTATCTATCTATCTATCTATCTATCTATCTATCTATCTATCTATCTATCTATCTATCTATCTATCTATCTATCTATCTATCTATCTATTGTCCTTTCGAGCCGAAGACGGCACATAGGGCAGAGCCACAATCTCAAAAACAGAAACCTTGCGTGCCAAAGTGGCACATTATGGCGCTGTTTCCATAACAATACTTTTACAATGACAGCTTGTCAAGCCATCGATCAACCTCCTTAGTCGCCTCTTACGACATGTCTGGAAGGTCACAGTGTCACTATTCTTTACCTCCCTCATAATGAGGCCCCGGTAACACACAGGAACCTGGATATTTACAAATGAGCAAATCAACTAAAGTATTAAGGATAAAAAAACTATGCACAATAAATGCAATGCAAGTCTGTCTCATCAATATATAACTTTCACATTGATTGAGAAGGGGATACAAGCAAAGAAATTAGAATCAGAATAGCTAAAGCAGCAGTGTCTTTCAGAAGCCGTGAAAAGTTGTGGAAATCAAAACTCATCAGCACAAACACAAAACTTAGACTATTCAAATCAAATGTACTATCAACCCTTACGTATGCGTGTGAAAGCTGGAAAACAACAAGAGATATAGAAACAAAGTTGAACGCATTCGAAAATAAATGTCTAAGGAAAATACTTGGTATAGCGTGGAACGAATTCAAAACAAACGAGGAAATTAGAGAAATCGCCAATCAACCACTAATATCTTCAGTAATAAAGAAAAGACGATGGTCATATGTTGGACATGTGATGAGAAGAGATAATAACCGAATAGCAAAGTAAGCCCTCATGTGGGAAACAACAGGTAAGAGAAAAAGAGGCCAACCCAGAGAGACACTGAGAAGAACATTGATTGATGAGAGAGGCAAGAGCAGCAGGAATCGGCTCCCTCAATGAGATAGAGCTGCTTGCACAGCTGCTGGGGGGGAGTTTGACCGTGAGAAAATGTCAAATTTTGACAAATTTGTTTTGATGCGGTAATTTTTATGACGTATTGTAATTTAGGGTTAATAAGCATTTTTTTTAAATCCTCAAATGGCGTAATGTGTTCAAAATGTGTGTACTAAGCTGTGTGGTTTCAATCATCCACATGAATGATTTTATCCACCACTTGACAGTTCTTCCTGTGCGGTTTCAATCATGCACATGAATGATTTTATCCACCACTTGACAGTTCTTCCTGTGCAGTTTCAATCATCCACATGAATGATTTTATCCACCACTTGACAGTTCTTCCTGTGGGGTCTCAATCATTCACATGAATGATTTTATCCACCACTTGACAGTTCTTCCTGTGCGGTCTCAATCATCCACATGAATGATTTTATCCACCACTTGACAGTTCTTCCTGTGCGGTTTCAATCATCCACATGAATGATTTTATCCACCACTTGACAGTTCTTCCTGTGCGGTTTCAATCATCCACATGAATAATTTTATCCACCACTTGACACTTCTTCCCGTGTGGTTTTCATAATATTAGAATATCTGATCCACTCGATCACATCCATTGAGTAGTTGTAGCTATGAATTGGTCCATTCTTTGAGTGGTTGTAGCTATGAATTGGTCCATTCTTTGAGTGGTTGTAGCTATGAATTGATCCATTCTTTGAGTGGTTGTAACTATGAATTGATCCATTCTTTGAGTGGTTGTAGCTATGAATTGGTCCATTCTTTGAGTGGTTGTAGCTATGAATTGATCCATTCTTTGAGTGGTTGTAGCTATGAATTGATCCATTCTTTGAGTGGTTGTAGCTATGAATTGATCCATTCTTTGAGTGGTTGTAGCTATGAATTGATCCATTCTTTGAGTGGTTGTAGCTATGAATTGATCCATTCTTTGAGTGGTTGTAGCTATGAATTGATCCATTCTTTGAGTGGTTGTAGCTTTGAATTGATCCATTCTTTGAGTGGTTGTAACTATGAATTGATCCATTCTTTGAGTGGTTGTAGCTATGAATTGATCCATTCTTTGAGTGGTTGTAGCTATGAGTTGATCCATTCTTTGAGTGGTTGTAGCTATGAATTGATCCATTCTTTGAGTGGTTGTAGCTATGGATTGATCCACTCTATCACATCCTTTTATTGAGTGGTTGTAGCTATTGATTGATCCACTCTATCACATCCATTCATTGAGTGGTTGTAGCAATGGATTGATCCACTCTATCATATCCATTCATTGAGTGGTTGTAGCTATGGATTGATCCACTCTATCACATCCATTCATTGAGTGGTTGTAGCTATGGATTGATCCACTCTATCATATCCATTCATTGAGTGGTTGTAGCTATGGATTGATCCACTCTATCATATCCATTCATTGAGTGGTTGTAGCTATGGATTGATCCATTCTTTGAGTGGTTGTAGCTATGAATTGATCCATTCTTTGAGTGGTTGTAGCTATGAATTGGTCCATTCTTTGAGTGGTTGTAGCTATGAATTGATCCATTCTTTGAGTGGTTGTAACTGTGAATTGATCCATTCTTTGAGTGGTTGTAGCTATGAATTGGTCCATTCTTTGAGTGGTTGTAGCTATGAATTGATCCATTCTTTGAGTGGTTGTAGCTATGAATTGGTCCATTCTTTGAGTAGTTGTAGCTATGAATTGGTCCATTCTTTGAGTAGTTGTAGCTATGAATTGGTCCATTCTTTGAGTGGTTGTAACTATGAATTGGTCCATTCTTTGAGTGGTTGTAGCTATGAATTGATCCATTCTTTGAGTGGTTGTAGCTATGAATTGATCCATTCTTTGAGTGGTTGTAGCTATGAATTGATCCATTCTTTGAGTGGTTGTAGCTATGAATTGATCCATTCTTTGAGTGATTGTAACTATGAATTGATCCATTCTTTGAGTGGTTGTAGCTATGAATTGATCCATTCTTTGAGTGGTTGTAGCTATGAATTGATCCATTCTTTGAGTGGTTGTAACTATGAATTGATCCATTCTTTGAGTGGTTGTAGCTATGAATTGATCCATTCTTTGAGTGGTTGTAGCTATGAATTAATCCATTCTTTGAGTGGTTGTAGCTATGGATTGATCCACTCTATCACATCCTTTTATTGAGTGGTTGTAGCTATTGATTGATCCACTCTATCA
Organism: Megaustenia siamemsis; assembly: GCA_032433765.1. Classification (NCBI taxonomy): domain Eukaryota; kingdom Metazoa; phylum Mollusca; class Gastropoda; order Stylommatophora; family Ariophantidae; genus Megaustenia; species Megaustenia siamemsis. Next base: position 24,851,395 of record JAVIAB010000026.1, on the reverse strand, counting down.
CATCCATTCATTGAGTGGTTGTAGCAATGGATTGATCCACTCTATCATATCCATTCATTGAGTGGTTGTAGCTATGGATTGATCCACTCTATCACATCCATTCATTGAGTGGTTGTAGCTATGGATTGATCCACTCTATCATATCCATTCATTGAGTGGTTGTAGCTATGGATTGATCCACTCTATCATATCCATTCATTGAGTGGTTGTAGCTATGGATTGATCCACTCTATCACATCCATTCATTGAGTGGTTGTAGCTATGGATTGATCCACTCTATCATATCCATTCATTGAGTGGTTGTAGCTATGGACTGATCCATTCATTGAGTGGTTGTAACTATGAATTGATCCATTCATTTAGTGGTTGTAACTATGGACCGATCCATTCATTGAGTGGTTGTAACTATGGACTGATCCATTCATTGAGTGGTTGTCGCTCTGGATTGATCCGCTCTGTCACATCCATTCATTGAGTGGTTGTAACTATGGATTGATCCATTCATTGAGTGGTTGTAACTATGGACTGATCCATTCATTGAGTGGTTGTCGCTCTGGATTGATCCACTCTGTCACATCCATTCATTGAGTGGTTGTAAATATGGATTGATCCATTCATTGAGTGGTTGTAACTATGGATTGATCCATTCATTGAGTGGTTGTAGCTTTGGATTGATCCATTCATTGAGTGGTTGTAACTATGGATTGATCCATTCATTGAGTGGTTGTAGCTTTGGATTGATCCATTCATTGAGTGGTTGTAACTATGGATTGATCCATTCATTGAGTGGTTATAACTATGGATTGATCCATTCATTGAGTGGTTGTAGCTATGGACTGATCCATTCATTGAGTGGTTGTAACTATGGACTGATCCATTCATTGAGTGGTTGTAGCTATGGACTGATCCATTCATTGAGTGGTTATAACTATGGATTGATCCATTCATTGAGTGGTTGTAACTATGGATTGATCCATTCATTGAGTGGTTATAGCTTTGGATTGATCCATTCATCGAGTGGTTGTAACTATGGATTGATCCACTCTGTCACATCCATTCATTGAGTGGTTGTAACTATGGATTGATCCACTCTGTCACATCCATTCATTGAGTGGTTGTAACTATGGATTGATCCACTCTGTCACATCCATTCATTGAGTGTTTGTAGCTATGGATTGATCCACTCTGTCACATCCATTCATTGAGTGTTTGTAGCTATGGATTGATCCATTCATTGAGTGGTTGTAGCTATGGATTGATCCATTCATTGAGTGGTTGTAACTATGGATTGATCCATTCATTGAGTGGTTGTTGATATGGACTGATCCATTCATTCAGTGGTTCTAGCTATGAATTTATTCACTCTGTCACATCCATTCATTGAGTGGTTGTAACTATGGATTGATCCACTCTATGGATTGATCCATTCATTGAGTGGTTGTAACTATGGATTGATCCACTCTGTCACATCCATTCATTGAGTGGTTGTAACTATGGACTGATCCATTCATTGAGTGGTTGTAACTATGTATTGATCCACTCTGTCACATCCATTCATTGAGTGGTTGTAACTATGGATTGATCCACTCTGTCACATCCATTCATTGAGTGGTTGTAACTATGAATTTATCCACTCTGTCACATCCATTCATTGAGTGTTTGTAACTGTGGATTGATCCACTCTGTCACATCCATTCATTGAGTGTTTGTAACTATGGATTGATCCACTCTGTCACATCCATTCATTGAGTGTTTGTAGCTATGGATTGATCCATTCATTGAGTGGTTGTAACTATGGATTGATCAACTCTTTACACATCCATTCATTGAGTGGTTGTAACTATGGACTGATCCATTCATTGAGTGGTTGTAACTATGTATTGATCCACTATGTCACATCCATTCATTGAGTGGTTGTAGCTATGGATTGATCCACTCTGTCACATCCATTCATTGAGTGGTTGTAACTATGGATTGATCCACTCTGTCACATCCATTCATTGAGTGGTTGTAACTATGGATTGATCCACTCTGTCACATCCATTCATTGAGTGTTTGTAACTATGGATTGATCCATTCATTGAGTGGTTTTAACTATGGATTGATCCACTCTGTCACATCCATTCATTGAGTGGTTGTAACTATGGATTGATCCATTCATTTAGTGGTTGTAACTATGGATTGATCCATTCATTGAGTAGTTGTAACTATGGACTGATCCATTCATTGAGTGGTTGTAACTATGTATTGATCCACTATGTCACATCCATTCATTGAGTGGTTGTAGCTATGGACTGATCCATTCATTGAGTGGTTGTAACTATGGATTGATCCATTCATTGAGTGGTTGTAACTATGGATTGATCCATTCATTGAGTGGTTGTAGCTATGGACTGATCCATTCATTGAGTGGTTGTAACTATGGATTGATCCATTCATTGAGTGGTTGTAACTATGGATTGATCCATTCATTGAGTGGTTGTAGCTATGGACTGATCCATTCATTGAGTGGTTGTAACTATGGATTGATCCATTCATTGAGTGGTTGTAACTATGGATTGATCCATTCATTGAGTGGTTGTAACTATGGATTGATCCACTCTGTCAGATCCATTCATTGAGTGGTTGTAGCTATGGACTGATCCATTCATTGAGTGGTTGTAACTATGTATTGATCCACTATGTCACATCCATTCATTGAGTGGTTGTAGCTATGGACTGATCCATTCATTGAGTGGTTGTAACTATGGATTGATCCATTCATTGAGTGGTTGTAACTATGGATTGATCCATTCATTGAGTGGTTGTAGCTATGGACTGATCCATTCATTGAGTGGTTGTAACTATGGATTGATCCATTCATTGAGTGGTTGTAACTATGGATTGATCCATTCATTGAGTGGTTGTAACTATGGATTGATCCATTCATTGAGTGGTTGTAACTATGGATTGATCCACTCTGTCAGATCCATTCATTGAGTGGTTGTAGCTATGGACTGATCCATTCATTGAGTGGTTGTAGCTATGGACTGATCCATTCATTGAGTTGTTTATAACTATGGATTGGTCCATTCATTGAGTGGTTGTTGCTATGATTGGGCAATGGTTTCTTTTCTTTTTATTCCTACCTTCAGTTTTGATCTCTTATGTGAGACTCCATGTGTTGGCACCATTTAGCAAGACTTTTTCAATTGTTGATCTCTCCAGTTGACAAATAACTTGATCCTTATCAGCCGCTTGCTACATTCAGTGATATTTTCTTATTCACAGCTGTTAGTTGATGACATTTTGGTAGTCTTGCTTTTTTTCTCAGTTATGAATCGTAATTTTAGCATAATTTGGAGCTGCGATATCTCAGTGGTTAATGAACTGGATTACAAAAGACAAGAGGTCGGTTTTAATCCTGATTGACGGCTTCCGGGTTCACCCAGCCTTAAATGGGTACTGGATTCTTTCAGGGAAAGTAGAGCGACACAGGCCTAATACCCGACCACATTACCCAAAAAATCATGTGCGGAAGGTCTGTAAAAATTATGGTCACTAACACCATATTCCCTATATGCCACTTGGCATGACGGGGCTCTTTACTTTTTACTTTACATTAAAATTGATCATAAGAGGTGCTATAACTTAAATTGTTACATTTTTATGTTTAAAATATAATTATTTTACACCAGTGAAAAAGAGGAAGACCCAGGGAGACACTGAGAAGAACATTGATGAGAGAGGCAAGAGCAGCAGGAATCGGCTCCCTCAATGAGATAGAACTGCTTGCACAGAACAGAGACAGATGGCGAGATTTGATAAAATATCTTTAAAAGAAAACTGCTAAACAAAAATTCATATAGGAGAAGGTGTATCTTGGTCTACGCCCTATGGGCCGGTTACGGCTCGAAAGGTCAATAGATAGATAGATAGAAGGGTTAAGGTTATACAGTTTTGAATTGTTTTTTTTCCCCTACATAAATTTGAACTCTAATGTACAAAAAAAACCCCCAAAAAAAACTAGAGTATTCATTTTATTGTGCAGTGTCTCAAATTTGAACCACCCCAATAAAATATCATTCTCAGGCATGAGTAGGATGAACTCTCCTTAGGATCTCCTAATTTATTTTGTTACATTTTTGGAGTTAAAACTAAAATGCCACTATAACATTAAAACAAGCAGCTGTGTATTCTTGTTATTGATTATATGTGAGTTATTGATCATATGTGAGTTATTGAATTATTGATTACATGTGAGTTATTGATAATATGTGAGTTATTGATTACATGTGAGTTATTGATTATATGGGAGTTATTGATTATATGTGAGTTATTGATTTTATGTGACTTATTGATTATATGTGAGTTATTGAGTTATTTGCGGGTCATCGTCATTGCACTTCGAACATGTCTATGTGCTCAGATCCCCTCCTCAAGTCTCACATTGTCCAGCGACTGACGACTCCAGTTCTATACTGGTTGAATTCTTTTCTGGTCGTCGTTGATTTTGTCACTGAAAGTCGGTGGCTGTGGATGGTCTAGACTCATGTTTGCTTACTTATTCGCACGGTCCACAACCCGTTTCCACGTTATATAGACTGGCCAACCCCAGTCAATCAGCTCTTTGGCACTTGGATACATGTGAGCTTTTTATTTTCTTCAATAATAAACGCACATAAATGAAGTCACACTTCCTTGCCAACGAATCGGTGAAAAGACGCCACCAGTGTTGTTAACATACCTGCACCCCCTATCTAACTTTCATTCGCCTGAAGTATTGTCTATATCTGCAATGTCATTTCCTGTATAAATTTTACTGCCTTATGTAATTCTTGCAGTGACCATATAGTTTGGTCTGTAGTGTTGTATCTATGGGCCAATGGATTTTCCTCAGTCTACTATATTCATTGCAGTCTTGAAGTATGTGTTCAGCAGTCTGGGGTGCCTGTCCACATGTACATGTGGTTGAGTTGCCGATCTTGAATTTTGTATACATGTGACTGTGAAGTCAATTTTGTCCTGTTCTGAGGCATATAATGATAACTTGTTCACATCTACTCATATTATGAAAGGCATTCTGATTTGGGGCATGTGGTCCTCTGATTGATTTGATTATCTGTTTCTTATGATGGTATGTAACCGGTGCATCTGGTTGTGGGCCTGTTGAACCTTCCTTTGCCAACTGATCTGCTTTCTCATTTCCTGGTATTCCACAGTGAGACGGGATCCACTGCAGGGCAACCCTGTGGTGCTTGCAGAGTTCAGTCAATAAGGTCTGCAGATGTGGTAATTTTCTGGATTGTAGTGCCTGGAGTACTGATCTTGCATCTGTCAAAAACACTACAGGCTGTGGGCTAAGATTGTAGTGCCTGGAGTACTGATCTTGCATCTGTCAAAAACACTACAGGCTGTGGGCTAAGATTGTAGTGCTTGGAGTACTGATCTTGCATCTGTCAAAAACACTACAGGCTGTGGGCTAAGATTGTAGTGCCTGGAGTACTGATCTTGCATCTGTCAAAAACACTACAGGCTGTGGGCTAAGATTGTAGTGCTTGGAGTACTGATCTTGCATCTGTCAAAAACACTACAGGCTGTGGGCTAAGATTGTAGTGCTTGGAGTACTGATCTTGCATCTGTCAAAAACACTACAGGCTGTGGGCTAAGATTGTAGTGCTTGGAGTACTGATCTTGCATCTGTCAAAAACACTACAGGCTGTGGGCTAAGATTGTAGTGCTTGGAGTACTGATCTTGCATCTGTCAAAAACACTACAGGCTGTGGGCTAAGATTGTAGTGCTTGGAGTACTGATCTTGCATCTGTCAAAAACACTACAGGCTGTGGGCTAAGATTGTAGTGCCTGGAGTACTGATCTTCCTGCACCCTATGAAATGAGTTGTTTTTGGGCCGGTACAAAGCAGAAGTTGGTATAACACACGGTGTGTTCAAAGGTTGGTACCACCTTCGGCAGTAATATTCCTCAGAGAATTGTCACAAACCACTGAGTTATCGTGGCTCCTAAGTACCCAAGCGCAATATGAAAATCACTTTGATTTGAAGATTTGGTAATATTTTTAGCTTTTTTTTTACTGTTTAGTAAATACATTGTCTTATAATGTCTTTTTTTTTTTTTTTTTTTTTAAGCTCGGCAGTAGATGGAGTAACAAAACAGAAAGTGGCCATCAAGAAGATCTCCCCGTTTGAACATCAAACATATTGTCAAAGAACCCTGAGAGAAATCAAAATTCTCACACGATTTAAACATGAAAATGTGAGTACGTTTTTACTTATATTTATTGTTTTGAAATAACGTGTTCTTCTGTTTCCCTTCCTCAGTTTGCCTTTCAGTGTCAAACGGGAATATAGTATTTGGTCTTTTAGTCTTCTATTGACTTTTTAGCATTCTATCTATCTATTGTCCTTTCGAGCCAAAGACGGCACATAGGGCAGAACCACAATCTCAAAAACAGAATACTTGCGTGCCAAAATGGCACATATTGCTGAGGTCACTGCTCTAAAATGGTGCTGTTTCCATAACAATACTTTTTACAATGACAGCTTGTCAAGCCATCGATCAACCTCCTTAGTCGCCTCTTACGACATGCCTGGAAGGTCACAGTGTCACTATTCTTTACCTCCCTCATAATGAGGCCCCGGTAACACACAGGAAATTTAGCATTGCATTTCAGAAAATGAAAAACATATTATGCAACAAGTCTTTGTCATTAGAAGTGAGAAAGAGAGTTCATCAGTGCTATATAGAGCCAACTCTGACCTATGGAAGTGAATCATGGACAGTAAACAAACAAAATGAAAAGACAATTAGAGGCCACAGAGATGGGATTTCTCAGAAGAATGTTGAAAGTTCCCTGGACAGCTAAAAAGACCAATGAGGAAATTCTCAAAGAGGCCAACACAAAAAGGGAACTCCTAAAAAAAACAATCAGAAAGAAACAATCAACATTTCTCGGGTACACCATGAGAAAGGGAAGTTGGAATACTTGGCTACAACTGGCAAAATGCAGGGAGAGAGAAATCACAGACGACAAAGAGAGCAGATACTAGACAGCTTGGTATCATGGCATTGGAAACAGTCAACAACAGAACTGATACGATGCACTGTGGATAGAAGATTGTGGAAGGACATGATCGCCTAAGCCAACCGGTATGGCACATGATGATGATTGAATTTTCCTGCTGTGTGTCTTAGTGTTTCTGGTATTCCATCAATCCATATTTTTTGTGGTCAGCCCTTGGGTCTGGTGTTTTTGTAGTGTCTATTGAAGGCTCGTTGTGTTGTACTTTGATCTATTTGTCTTATCACTAGGTCAAACCAATTTATCTGTTGTTTCAGTTTTTAATTCTATAAGCTAAGTGCCCCGTCACGCCACATGATGTATAGGGGATATGGTGTTAGTGACCATAATTTTTACAGACCTTTAGCACATGATTCTTTCATATTCCCTTTATTTGCTGCTTCTTCTGCCTCTTTAGCTAGTTCATCTATATATTTCCTCTTATCTCTTTTAATGCATCTTTCCACTTCTTTGTTCACCTCTGTGTAAGCTTCCGTTGTCTTGGCTTTATTACTTCTCGTTTTGCTTTTATTTATTATGTCTGCTTAATAAATTCTTTCTTTAATTTATCCAGGGTCTCAGCTGTCATCCATGCCTTATTCTGGCGTTCTCTTTTCCTCAGCATTTCTTCACATGTCTCTTTCCATATATCCTTTACCTGTTTCCAATGTATTTTCTAGTTGTTGGAGGACTTGGTATTTGTTTGATACTGTGACTGCAAATTTATCTTGAGTTCCTTGTTTTTTAAGAAACCCTACATTGAAATACTTTCTACCCTTTTTCTTTGTAGTATATTCTTTTATTTGAAGTTTAAGTTTGGCTAGCAGAAGATGATGATCTGAAGCCACATCTGCTTCTCTATAAACTTTGAATACACGTAAGGCTGACTTAAACTTATTATTACATATGTGACTCCTGACATTACTTATGGTTATTTGGATTATCTTGACATTTTACTTTCGATGGTTATTTGGATTATCTTGACATTTTACTTTCGATGGTTATTTGGATTATCTTGACATTTTACTTTCGATGGTTATTTGGATTATCTTGACATTTTACTTTCGATGGTTATTTGGATTATCTTGACATTTTACTTTCGAAATCTTGACATTTTGTTCTCATCTTGACCTTTTTTTTCATGTTATCTTGCAATTTTATTCTTCTTATTTTGACATAAATTTCTTTTTAACTCTATCCAGATTATCGATATACGAGATATCCTGAGAGCTCCCACAGTTGAGGAAATGAAAGATGTGTATCCTTAAAGCCTAAGTGAATTACTTTTATAATGATTAGTTTTGAAGTAGTGGATGGTCGTTGTAGTGCTAAGGTAAGGTTGTTATCTGGCAACCAAAAGGTATCTGGTTGGAATCACACTAGGGATCAGGCTTTTGTCAGTGGCTCCTGACCTCAATGTAAGTGAAATAGAATGCCTAGACCTATCAGAAGGGGGTAATAAAAAGGAAGTCCTGCTGTGTTTTAATCGGGCATGAAAAAGAAAGTTGGTAGTTAAAAAAGTATTAAAATAAAATGTGAGGGGAGACTGAGTGGTCTAGCAGTATGATGTCCTCTGGATAGAATCACACTACAAGCGATCAGACTTTTGTTAATGACTCTTGACCTAAATGTAGGTGAAATAGAATGCCTAGACCTATTAGAAGGGATAATAAAAAGGAAGTCCTGTTGTGTTTTAATTGGGCATGTAAAAAAAAGTTGGTAGTTGAAAATGTTAAAATAAAATGTGGGGAGAGACTGAGTGGTCTAGCAGTATGATGTCCTCTGGATGGAAGGTCAAGGTAAAGTATGAGACTTGAATCTGTGTCTTAGCACACAAGTTATCACCCATATGTGCTCGGCCACCTATCCAAAAGTGTTAGGAGACTTCTGGATAGTGTCGCTTCAAGCATCGAAACTCACGATGCAAGGCTGCATTCCACACCTTCCCAGACTTCTACCCTGGTACCCATTTGTGCCAGTGACTGGGTCGACTGCGGCAGGTATTTTTTTTTCCTAACCACGAGTACAATTCACACTGCTTCCAGCGGGAATCAAACACGGGTTGTCCGAACGTCGGTAACCCAGTCGGGTGATTTTCCCAACTAGGCCACCGAAGACAGGAAGGTCCTGGGTTTGAGTCACATCACAGACAATGGGAAATTTATTTTCCAGTCCATGGTTTCTTCATGGTTCTACCCTCCCCTGGTCTCGGGGTTGTGAGATTCAATGTCTAGCCCTCTCGGTGAAAAACAGGAGCTGCCATGTGTACTCTGTACATGTACACATTAAAGAACCCTTGGCAGGTAAGAGTAGGCTAGAATAGATCACTGACCAGGCAATAGTTATTAGAATCTACCCATGGCAGAGGCAGATCCGTTGGGCACTGATACTGCAACTTTGCTATAAACAAGCAATATAATGCATCCACTTAACAGGCGAATACCAAGAAAAAAAAGATAACATCGTTATAACAGTAAACCAGCTTTCTGAAATTACCCGGAGGTTGTCACTGGTATTACGGGGGTTCATGCTCCAATCTTCCTCTCTTATTATGAAATTTTATATGTAAAATGTAAGTTCAACTTCAGCAATCATGTAGAGGGGTGCTCCTAGGTCGTTATTCTGCAGTTGATACCCAAAGCAAGAAGTAATTGGAGACTCTTTATACAGAGTTTCACAGTAGGAGGCAATCTGACCATCAGAAGAGGTCTCCCATTGAGCAAGCGTTTTGGCTCATTAGCTTCTTGACACTCAAATGGAGGTGATCCCAGGTATTTGAACCTACTCACTTGTTTTAGGATTTTCCCATTTAGTTTTACTCTACATGCTTGTGTGTTTGCTTTCTTTGAGAATATCATAGTTTTTGTCTTTTTTTATGCAGAGGATCTGGCCTTTTTGTTCACTTTCTGTCACAATTTCCACTTATAGATTTAGGAAAAGTTGGAAATATTAAGTTATTGCTTAATGGACATTGTCCATGGTAAGTAAAGTACCCCCATCACACCAAGTGGCATATAGGGAATATGGTGTTAGTGACCATAAATTTTACAGACCTTCGACACATGATTTTTGGAGTGATGAGTCGGTATTACGCCCGTGCCACTTTACTTTCCGAGAAAAAAATCTGGTACCCATTTAAGGCTGGGTGAACCCTACCTCTTGTCCTTTTTAGTCCAGTTTACTAACCACTGAGCTATCACGGCTCCCTTGTCCATGGTATCGCCCACAATAATTTAAATTAAAATCAGAAATATTGCCATTATGAAACTATCTCTCAAAAAACATTTTTACGACACTTAGTACCATTGCTGGTGTATGTCCGGGGGGGAGGGGCTCATGATAGAACCAGAGGGATAAAAGTTGTCAAAGCAGTCGCCACAACATGTGAGACTAGATTTTTGTTTCACCCCCCACTAGAAACAAATCGTTTACCACGGGTCTACCACGGGTTTTAAACACCGCACGCCGGCCTTTCAGCCAGCAAAACAATGGTTTTAGCCTCACGGCCACACGCACCTCATGAAGTGAACTGAAATATAAACTTTAACAGCAGCTCAGTTATATAGTTCAGTGTCTGATGGAGACTGATATGTACAAACTTTTGAAGACCCAACAGCTCAGTAACGACCATGTCTGCTATTTCCTGTACCAAATTCTACGAGGGCTCAAATATATCCACTCGGCCAACGTTTTACACCGGGACCTAAAACCAAGCAACCTCCTTCTCAACACCACATGTGATCTCAAGGTAATGATTTGGTGTAATTGTGTCATTTGTTTGTAGGTGTTATAGTTTTAGTTCACTTGTGGGCATATTGTGTCATTTGTTTGTAGGTGTTATAGTTTTAGTTCACTTGTGGGCATATTGTGTCGTTTGTAGGTGTTATAGTTTTAGTTCACTTGTGGGCATATTGTGTCATTTGTTTGTAGGTGTTATAGTTTTAGTTCACTTGTGGGCATATTGTGTCATTTGTTTGTAGGTGTTATAGTTTTAGTTCACTAGCGGGCACATTGTGTCATTTGTTTGTAGGTGTTATAGTTTTTGTTCTCCTGTGGGTATATTGTGTCATTTGTTTGTAGGTGTTATAGTTTTAGTTCTCCTGTAGGCATAGTGTCATTTGTTTGTAGGTGTAATAGTTTTAGTTCACTAGCGGGCACATTGTGTATTTGTTTGTAGGTGTAATAATTTTAGTTCACTAGCGGGCACATTGTGTATTTGTTTGTAGGTGTAATAGTTTTAGTTCACTAGCGGGCACATTGTGTATTTGTTTGTAGGTGTAATAGTTTTAGTTCACTAGCGGGCACATTGTGTATTTGTTTGTAGGTGTAATAATTTTAGTTCACTAGCGGGCACATTGTGTATTTGTTTGTAGGTGTAATAGTTTTAGTTCACTAGCGGGCGCATTGTGTATTTGTTTGTAGGTGTAATAGTTTTAGTTCACTAGCGGGCACATTGTGTATTTGTTTCGTATGCATTCTGCGCACATTAAAGAACTCTTGGAGGTTAAAAATCAATAAGAGTAGGCCTTAAATGGCCGCCGCCAAGGCAAAAATTAATAGGAGAAAAATCGACTCAAAATGTTAATCTTGACGATAAAAATGATAGTATCTCTGACATCAGAGAATATCTGCATATATGATGAGGGACAACTGAACACATGCCTGCCTGTGAGAAAAGTAGGAAAAAGTGACATTCATATAAAGTTCACTCCCTTGAGACTTTGACTGACATATTATTAGACTTCTTCTGCTGTGATTATGGCTCCTTCAGACTAGGATTCCGGACTCTATTATTTTATTTTTTTTTTTCGTTCACCTCTGACAAAGTCCCTAGGAACTGAATTTTGCGTGTTAATCGGTTTTTCCCTAACAGCCATGTGCACAGGGGTCCCACGCCGCACAGGCAGATGTTTTCGGAGATACTCATATTTTTTTCCGTCCATGAGTTATTGACGTTTCAAGCCGGGCCTAGCTGCTGAGACCAGGGGTGGTTGCCGCAGAGAGAAATCATAAATAAAAATCCCAACTGGTGCAGCCGGGATTTGAACCCACAACCTCTCTGGTCTCAAGGCCAGCGTCTTGCCTCGAGACCAACCAGCTCCCCCGGACTCTCTTATGAAGGCAGCTCTCTGTTTCAGTGATTAGGGTGCCCTGTAGAGTCTCTCTTTCAGGGTGGTGAGTGTGGGCCTTATTGACCTCCAGAGGCCGGTGTACTGGGGGTAATCCTGTAGAATATGTTTGATAGGGATGTAAAGTTGGCAAACGCTAACAGCATAAGCTAGTCATTTTGTGAGCTTTTTTTTATTTTTATTTTTTTTTAAATTGCCTTCGCCATTTTTCACCTTTGGCAAAACCCTAGAGACTAGGAAATAATTTTTGTGTGGTAGTCCATTTTTTTGTTTTCTGGCAGCTGTGTGCACAGGCAGGTAATTCCTTCTTCGGAGGTAAAAAAAAACAGTAAAGTACTCCCATCACGCCAAATAGTGTATAAGGAAATATGGTGTTAGTGACCCTCTATTTTACAGACCTTCAGCACATGATTTTTGGGGTAATGTGGTCGGTATTACGCCCATGCCGCTTTACTTTCCCAGAAAAGAATCTGGTACCCATTTAAGGCTGGGTGAACCCGGAAGCCGTCGGTTGGGTTCGAACCCTACCCCATGTCCTTTGTAGTCCAGTTCACTAACCACTGACCTATCGCAGCTCCCCTTCTTCGGAGGCACTCATATTTTTTTGCCATTTATGAGTAATGGACATTTCAAGCAGGATCTTACTGCGACCAGGAGTAAAATCACAAATAAAAATTTGTTAGCTGGTGCAGCGGGATTTGAACTCACAACCTCTCTGTCTCAAGACCATCCAGTCCCCCTATGTGAGCATTTGGGATCAGGTGCGGTAGGAGTCTATGCCAGGGTTAGTGAGCCCATCCTTCCTGGATTGTTAAGAAGCTAAAGGATCAAAACACTTTTTTTTAGCAACTTCTGATGATCAGATCACAATAGGACAACAGACAAGAAAATCACTGGAGTCTGTAGAAATGTGGTTTTACAGAAAAATGTTGAGAATACCATGGACAGCTAAGAAGAGTAATGAAAATGTTTTGCTAGAGGTCAAAACAAAAAGAGAGCTAATTTCCAATATTAGGAAGAAACAATCATCATTTTTTGGCCTTGTAATGAGAAGAGAACAACTGGAATATATTGTAACAACTGGAAATATTGAGGGACGAAGAGATAGAGGGAAGCAAAGAGAAAAAATACCAGACAGCTTAAGAGAATGACTAGGCAGAAGGTCAACAACAGAAATGATAAATAACTGTCGAGATCAAAAGTTGTGGAGAGACATGATCACCTACGCAAGCAGGCCCAGTACTTGATGATGGTGATCAGATTGCCTCCTGCTGCTAAGGCAAAGTACAAGGCTTGAATCACCATCTTAGCACATGAGTTTTCACCCATATGTGCTTGGCCGCCTATTCATAAGCGTTTGGAGACTTCTGGATAGTGTCGTTTCAAGCATCGAAACTCACAATGCAAGGCGGCATTCCTCACCTTCCCAGAGTACTACCCTGGTACCAATTTCTGCCAGCGGCTAGGTCAACCGCAGGGGGATTTTTTTTCCAACCATAAGTACAATTTACACTGCTTCCAGCGGAAATCAAACATGGGCTGTCCATACATGAGTGGTTTTCCCAACAAGGCTACCGAGATTGAGCCACAATGGTTCCTGCCCCCTATTTTCTGCTGCAAAGCCCTGTGATAAGAGTTTTCTATCATAGTTAATTTGGAATACAATCTATCATTTGTTTGCTGGTATAATAATTTTTATTTACTTGTTTGCAATGTGTCGTTTGTCTTTTGGTATAATAGTGCTGTGTTCACTTGTTTGCAGTGTGTCTTTTGGTATAATAGTACTGTGTTCACTTGTTTACAATGTGTCTTTTGGTATAATAGTGCTTTTTGGTATAATAGTGCTGTGTTCACTTGTTTGCAGTGTGTCTTTTGGTATAATAGTACTGTGTTCACTTGTTTGCTATGTGTCATTTGTCTTTTGTTATAATAGTACTGTGTTCACTTGTTTGCAATGTGTCATTTGTCTTTTGTTATAATAGTACTGTGTTCACTTGTTTGCAATGTGTCATTTGTCTTTTGGTATAATATTACTTTCATAAAAACAACTTTCAACAAAATTGACAATCATGAAGATACAGACTTTCATTAATGGGTGCTTGCGCAGAATAAAAGGATGGAAATGGCAGGACAAAATCACTAACATAGAATTATGGAAATGTACCAGTCAAATACCAGTGGATAAAGAGATACAGCGAAGATGATGGCTCTGGATAGGACACACTGCGGAAGCCAACTGAGAGTATTACACAACATGCCCTTTTTTTGAAATTCCCAGGGGAAAAGACAAATAGGAAGACCAAGGAATTCTTGGAGAAGAAAGATAGAAGTAGAGATGAAAATAATGGGGAAAACATGGAATGATCTTAAAAGAATGGCCAGAAACAGAACAACTTGGAAAGTGTTTGTTGAAGACCGATGCTCCACTGGGAGCTGAAAGGTAGAAGAAGAAAATAATAGTACTGTGATTACTTGTTTGTAAAGTGTCATTTATTTGGTGGTATATTATTTTTATTCTAATTTTGATATTTTATTACAATTTTGATGTTTTATTACAATTTTGGCATTTGAATACAAGTTACATTTTTAAATTACAATTTTAATGTTTTATTTATCGTCACCTAGAGAAGATATTTTTAACTGTCTACATTTATGTAACCATTTGCGTTCTATGATCCAGATCTGTGATTTTGGACTGGCGCGAGTAGCAGATCCAGACCATGACCATACGGGTTTCCTGACAGAGTATGTGGCCACTCGCTGGTACAGAGCACCAGAAATCATGCTTAACTCAAAGGGTTATACAAAGTCTAGTATCCTTTGTTGACAACCAATTATTGACATTTCTTCAATTGATTATTGAGGTCAAAGATTTGGGGGTGTTTTTGAAGCAGAGATTTTATGGATCTATTTTCTTTATAGTAAATCAAGTGAAAATTAATGTAAAATTGGTAATAACTTGTCTTTAATGTAGTTGATAGTTTGGTCCAGATTTGGGGCACGAGAAAGGATATAACACAAGTGTTGTATAGCACTTGGAAAAGGGGGTAATCGTAAAGTGCGAGACTTAAATCAGCATCTTAGTACGCGAGTTTTCACCCATATGTGCTCTGTCGTCTACCAGAAGTGTTCAGAGACTTCTGGATAGTGCCACTTCATGCATGAAAACTCATAATGTGAGGCGGCATTCCTCACTTTCTCAGAGAACCACCCTGGTACCCACTTCTGCCAGCAGCTGGGTCGACTGCAGGGGTATTTTTTTTTTAAACCACAAGTACAACTCACACTGCTTCCAGCAGGAATCGAACACGGGTTGTCTGAACGTCGGTAGCCCAGTCGGGTGGTTTTCCCAACTAGGCTACCGAGGCCCCTCCCATTGGGGACTGGGTGGTTGAGAAGTAAGACGTTGGTTCCTGGGCAGAAAAGTTCCAGTTTCAAATCCTGCCACAGGCGGTGGAAATTTTTCACTAGGAATCCTTGGTCTATTTGAGGCTTTACTCTCACCTGGTCTTTGGGTAGTGAGATTCATTGCCTGGCCCTATCTGATAATGATGATAAATGGGAGGTCCTTTGTCTGCCCGTGCACGTTAAAAAACTCCAGGCAGTTACAATTTTAAAAAAAAGTTCCCCAAACAATGGGAGCTACGATAGCTCAGTGGTTAGTGAACTGGACTACAATGGACAAGAGGTTGTGTTGGATTCTGATCGATGGCTTCCGGGTTCACCCAGCCTTAAATAGGTACCTGATTTTTTTTCTTCCCCGGGGAAGCCCTGGTATCACTGCAAATGAATTAAAATCCATAATTGCTCAACCGCCCGTGCCAGTGGAATCATCCGAATTAATATCACATCTCATTGAAGGATCCAAACAAAAAAAGGCAGCTGCAGTCCCCATCATTACAGCTACAGCACATGCCAAAAGACATAAGGCCAGGCGACACTGAAAGTGAATTGTCCTTCATCATATGATATCATTCGTCGCAAGCAATCAGAATGTCAAAACACGATCTGGATGAAAAACACGGCTCACAGTATGCACAAAGCACTAAACTCAGTAGCTCTGGCGGTAGTCCAGCAAGCCGGACTTGGAATATGAGGAAACTGCAACAAGGAACACCATTCAGACTGAGCCTCAATGGTTTCTGCCACCTATCCACCATATTGACCGGAAACCCCTCTTTGTGTTACCATGGCTATCATTCATAGGGTAATTGGCTGGGATCAACAACAGTTGGTAGAGTCGGGGGAGCTAGGCTAGCCTAATAAATTTGCTTCATTTTTGTGCCTGGACATGTAGGTGTAAGAAGTAATGAGCGCGTTGACAGACCTGCCAGTTTGGCTGACGATGACTGCAGAAGGGCAGTGGAGCCACCAGATATTCTGAATGCCCTTAGGGATGCTGGACAGCACACACAGAAAAAAACATAACTAAAAAAGTAAATAACCCTGAAACCGATGTTATTAGTCATTACATATTGAGAAATATACTTCAGAAGAGATCTGTTCACTTTTGGACTTGTCCAATGTGCAATGATGATGACCTGACAACTAAAGTAAACAAAACCTTCCTAGGGTGCCCTTTATCTGGCCTACAATTTTTAAACTCTGTTTTGCCTTCCTCCTGAAGTCTAATGCATGGCAGCTATTGCGATTGTTTCTGGATCTCTCCTAATTACATGACCTATCTAGCTCCCATCTCCTCCCTGTTATCCCCTTTGCTGCATCTTTTGAGCGTTTCTTCACTGCTGATTTTATTTAGGCCAAAATATTCTGAGAAATTTCCTCAGTCAGAGTGTGTGAAATGATGGAGGCAAATAATAATAAATGAATATTATTATAGAGGGAAACTTCCGAAGCGATAAATCAACAAATGAAGAAGAGGTATGTTTACAGCACTCGTAAAGAATAAAAAAATAATCAACCAAAAAAAAACAATATATATGGTCCGAAGCAGTATTCAACCAGTACTTGTTGACACAGCGCTTTGCCACGAGAAACCAAACTCTAGGGAACATGGCCAACTAAGCTGACATGAAATGAGGATAGCCACGTTTCTTCTTCCCCTGATTTCCAGCATTGAGATCCATAAAGAAGCACAGAAAGTACACATTTTTAGTTGGTATTTATGCTGTACTGTGTTGATCTTCAGATATTGTTTAGCCCCTTTAATACCAGACTTTATAAAATAAAAGTACCATCCAGTACCAGATAAAAAATGTATTTTTAATGACATTTATGTTTTTTCATGATGCCATAGATGTTTCTTTGTTTTATGATGCCATAGATGTTTCTTTGTTTGTTTTATGATGCCACAGATGTTTCTTTGTTTGTTTTATGATGCCACAGATGTTTCTTTGTTTGTTTTATGATGCCACAGATGTTTCTTTGTTTGTTTTATGATGCCACAGATGTTTCTTTGTTTGTTTTATGATGCCACAGATGTTTCTTTGTTTGTTTTATGATGCCACAGATGTTTCTTTGTTTGTTT
Source organism: Megaustenia siamemsis (assembly GCA_032433765.1). Lineage (NCBI taxonomy): Eukaryota > Metazoa > Mollusca > Gastropoda > Stylommatophora > Ariophantidae > Megaustenia > Megaustenia siamemsis. The sequence continues at coordinate 24,833,720 of JAVIAB010000026.1, read as the reverse complement.
TATGATGCCACAGATGTTTCTTTGTTTTATGATGCCATAGATGTTTCTTTGTTTGTTTTATGATGCCACAGATGTTTCTTTGTTTTATGATGCCATAGATGTTTCATTGTTTGTTTTATGATGCCACAGATGCTTCTTTGTTTTATGATGCCATAGATGTTTCTTTGTTTGTTTTATGATGCCACAAATGTTTCTTTGTTTTATGATGCCACAGATGTTTCTTTGTTTGTTTTATGATGCCACAGATGTTTCTTTGTTTGTTTTATGATGCCACAGATGTTTCTTTGTTTGTTTTATGATGCCACAGATGTTTCTTTGTTTGTTTTATGATGCCACAGATGTTTCTTTGTTTGTTTTATGATGCCACAGATGTTTCTTTGTTTGTTTTATGATGCCACAGATGTTTCTTTGTTTGTTTTATGATGCCACAGATGTTTCTTTGTTTGTTTTATGATGCCATAGATGTTTCTTTGTTTTATGATGCCATAGATGTTTCTTTGTTTGTTTTATGATGCCATAGATGTTTCTTTGTTTTATGATGCCATAGATGTTTCTTTGTTTTATGATGCCACAGATGTTTCTTTGTTTTATGATGCCATAGATGTTTCTTTGTTTGTTTTATGATGCCACAGATGTTTCTTTGTTTGTTTTATGATGCCATAGATGTTTCTTTGTTTGTTTTATGATGCCACAGATGTTTCTTTGTTTGTTTTATGATGCCATAGATGTTTCTTTGTTTGTTTTATGATGCCATAGATGTTTCTTTGTTTGTTTTATGATGCCATAGATGTTTCTTTGTTTGTTTTATGATGCCACAGATGTTTCTTTGTTTTATGATGCCATAGATGTTTCTTTGTTTGTTTTATGATGCCACAGATGTTTCTTTGTTTTATGATGCCATAGATGTTTCTTTGTTTGTTTTATGATGCCATAGATGTTTCTTTGTTTGTTTTATGATGCCACAGATGTTTCTTTGTTTGTTTTATGATGCCATAGATGTTTCTTTGTTTGTTTTATGATGCCATAGATGTTTCTTTGTTTGTTTTATGATGCCACAGATGTTTCTTTGTTTTATGATGCCATAGATGTTTCTTTGTTTTATGATGCCATAGATGTTTCTTTGTTTGTTTTATGATGCCACAAATGTTTCTTTGTTTTATGATGCCATAGATGTTTCTTTGTTTTATGATGCCATAGATGTTTCTTTGTTTTATGATGCCATAGATGTTTCTTTGTTTGTTTTATGATGCCACAGATGTTTCTTTGTTTGTTTTATGATGCCACAGATGTTTCTTTGTTTTATGATGCCACAGATGTTTCTTTGTTTGTTTTATGATGTCACAGATGTTTCTTTGTTTGTTTTATGATGCCACAGATGTTTCTTTGTTTTATGATGCCATAGATGTTTCTTTGTTTTATGATGCCATATATGTTTCTTTGTTTGTTTTATGATGCCATAAATGTTTCTTTGTTTTATGATGCCATAAATGTTTCTTTGTTTTATGAAGCCAGAGATGCTTCTTTGTTTTATGAACTTGTTGTTACACTGCTTGTTCAAAGTGTGTTTCAGAATGAAACCTTCCTTAACAGTGCACCAGTTGATGTCTGGTCTGTTGGCTGTATACTGGCAGATATGTTGGCCAACAGGCCACTTTTCCCAGGGAAGCACTGTATCCTTTTCATTAATTCACCCAAATGATGTGGAAGTTACTTTGTGGCTGAATTGTTCAGGTGGATGTTTAACTCGTTCCAGACTTGTATGTTTAACTCGTTCCAGAATTGTATGTTTAACTCGTTCCAGACTTGTATGTTTAACTCGTTCCAGACTTGTATGTTTAACTCGTTCCGGACTTGAATTTTGTATAAGCTTCTTCTTCTACCTTTCATCTCCCTATGGAGCATAGGTCTTCAACAAACACTTTCCAAGTTGTTCTGTTTCTTGCCATTCTTTTAAGATCATTCCATGTCTTCCTCATTATCTTCATCTCTGCTTCTATCTGTCTTCTCCAAGAATTCTTTGGTCTTCCTCTTTGTCTTTTCCCCTGGGGATTCCAAAAAAGGGCCTGTCAATAATACTCTCAGTTGGCTTCTGCAGTGTGTGTCCTATCCAGCACCATAGTCTTCGCTGTATCTCTTTATCCACTGGTATTTGACTGGTACATTTCCATAATTCTATGTTAGTGATTTTGTTCTGCCATTTCCATCCTTTTATTCTGTATAAGCATCCATTAATGAAAGTCTATATCTTCATGATTGTCAATTTTGTTGTTCTCCATGTTTCACAGCCACATAATTGGACAGACTCAACATTGGAGTTGAAAATTTTTATTTTTGTATTTAACCTAATTTCTTTGGACTTCCATATGTTTACCAGTGCAACAAAAGCTCCTCTTTTTGTATAAGCTTGTGTCAGATTTATTCTAAGTTTAGAAATAATTTTTTTCAACTGCATGCCTTTTTCCTTTTACAATTTCACGTAATATTCAATTAAATGTGGTACGTGTTTTACATTAACCAGAAAGGAAAATGTTTGCAGAAATTGAAAAAGGCTATATATTGATGATATATGCAATTATCTAAAGGAAAAAATATATATCATGAATTGTATCTCCATTTCTTATTCTGCTGGCCATGGATTGGATTATGAGAACTCACAACAACAGAAATGGAATCCAGTGGTCACTGACCAAACAACTTGATGATTTAAACTTTGCTGATGACATAGCTCTCCTATCACACAACCATCAACAAATGCAGGATAAAATGAGTATATTAGATGAGAGATCACAACAGCTAGGACTAAAGATTAATAGAGATAAGACCAAAATTTTGAGAATTAATGTAGTCGACAATAACCAAATAACAATAGTAGAAATACCTCTACTAGACGTACAATCTTACATATATCTGGGCAGTAATATAGATAAAGAGGGAGGAACAGAGAGTGATAATAAAATAAGGATATAAAAAGCAAGGAGAAGCCTTCGTTGCACTAGGAAACATATGGAAATCCAAAGAAATTAGGTTAAATGTACAAATAAGAATTTTCAACTATGTTAAATCTGTCCAATTTATATAGCTGTGAAACATGGAGAGCAACAAATATGATCATCACAGAGATACAGGCCTTCTTTAATGGATGCTTACACAGAATAAAAGGATGGAAATGGCAGGACAATTTCACTAATGTAGAATTATGGAAAAGTACCAGTCAAATACCAGAAATACCAGTGGACAAAGATGAAGGCGCTGGATAGGACATATGGAAACCAACAGAGAGTATTGCACAACAGAACCTTTTTTGGAATCCCCAGGTGAAAAGACAAAGAGGAAGACAAAAATATTCTTGGAGAAGACAGGCAGAAGCAGAGATGAAGATGATGGGGAAGACATGGAATGATCTTAAAAGAATGGCAAGAAACAGAACGGCTTGGAATGTGTTTGTTGAAGACCTATGCTCCACAGGGAGCTGAAAGTGTTTTTCCCTCATGACTAGAAGTGTTTGCTGTTCATTTTCCTTGAAATTTTACACAAAGTAAGCCACAAGTCAGTTTGATGCATTTACGTCCTCCAATAACGAAGTTATGTGGAAGAAGTAGAAGGCATGGCTATTATTTGTCAGAAATAAACACAAATTTTAATTCAACATTTTTTATTGTGCATTGTGTAGATGACTAATCAGCTTAAACACAAAACTTAGGCTATTCAAATCAAATGTACTATCAACCCTTACGTATGCGTGTGAAAGCTGGAAAACAACAAGAGATATAGAACCAAAGTTGAACGCATTCGAAAATAAATGTCTAAGGAAAATACTTGGTATAGCGTGGAACGAATTCAAAACAAACGAGGAAATTAGAGAAATCGCCAATCAACCACTAATATCTTCAGTAATAAAGAAAAGACGATGGTCATATGTTGGACATGTGATGAGAAGAGATAATAACCAAATAGCAAAGTAAGCCCTCATAAGGGAAACAACAGGTAAGAGAAAAAGAGGAAGACCCAGGGATACACTGAGAAGAACATTGGTGAGAGAGGTAAGAGCAGCAGGGTTCGGCTCCCTCAATGATATAGAGCTGCTTGCACAGAACAGAGACAGATGGCGAGATTTGATAAAATATCTTTAAAAGAAAACTGCCAGAACAAAAATTCAGATAGGAGAAGGTGTATCTTGGTCTACGCCCTATGGGCCGGCTGCGGCTCGAAAGGTCAATAGATAGATTGTGTAGATGTGTTTTTCTTTGTTGTTACCATTACTTCTGTCTTTTTGCTATTGAGGCTGACTCCTTTATTTTTGCTTTCCTTCACTATAATGTTTAACATTTCTTTGTTGTTACCATTACTTCTATCTTTTTGCTATTAAGGCTGAGTCCTTTATTTTTGCTTTCCTTCAATATAATGTCTAACATTTCTTTGTTGTTACCATTACTTCTGTCTTTTTGCTATTAAGGCCGAGTCCTTTATTTTTGCTTTCCTTCACTATAATGTCTAACATTTCTTGTAACTCATTTTCATTTTTAGCGATTAAGACTGTATCATCAGCATACCTTCGATTATTTATATTATGACTTCTAACTGTTATTCCAGGCATGCTCTTTATGGATCTTAAAATAATCTCAATATTCATATTATACAAGATTCATCATTATCATCATCATGTGCCATACCGGTTGGCATAGGCGATCATGTTCTTCCACCATCTTCTATCTACAGTGCATCATATCAGTTCTGCTGTTGACTGTTTTCCATGCCATGACACCAAGCTATCAAGTATTTTCTGTCTTTGTCATCCGCGATCTCTCTTTCCTTTTATTTTGCCAATTGTAACCAAGTATTCCAACTTTCCTCTTCTCATGATGTGCCCAAAAAATGTTGATTGCTTCCCTCTGGTGTTTTTTAGGAGCTCCCTTTTTGATACAAGATTCATCATCATCATCGAGTGCCGTCTCCGCAACGAAGGTTGGCTACCATGGATCATCGTTCCACTCTCTCTGTTTCTTGCTTTGATGGTGCAGGTTGTCATAGATTGACTTGTCCATCTTTTGATGTTACTTGTCCATGTTAGTCTTGGTCTGCCTCTGCCTCTTTTACCTTGTATTTTCCCTTCCAATAATACTTTTACTAGGCTGTTGTGTCTTTTACATGTCCCAAAAATTTCATTTGTCTTGTTCTAATTGTATTTAGTACTCTTTTTATTTTTAGTTGTTTTAAAATTTCATCATTTGTTTTCTTTTTTTTTCCATCCAATTCTACCTATTCTTCTATAAGTCCACATTTTAAAGGCTTCAATTTTCTGTTCTGTTTTGTTGTCTAGTGTCCATGTTTCTGCACCATACAGGAATATTGAGAAGATGTAACATTTTGCAATTCTTAGTTTCAGCCCTAGATAGATAGATAGATTCTTTTGTTTATTTCAATTTTACATTTTCCATCACTGGTTATAGTATGTCCCAGGTAGTTGTAGCTCTGAACTGTCTCCAGATGTATTCCTTCAACTGTGATATTTAATTGTAGGTCTTGAGAATTTTCTTATACAAGATTAAGATATATATATATACAGTCGAACCTGGTCTTAGGACCACCTGTTTAAAGCGTTTCCCTGGTTATAGGACCGGGTCTACAATTTCCCCGAGTTTTTTACTATATGCTAACACTGATTACGGCGCTCACCGTATGACGCGACCAGAGACCAGGCTAATTAACCGCCGCCAATGTTATTTATCCCGTTTACGACACGCGGGTAATCCGATGGGAGCCATAAACGATCGACACAGGTGTCTACAGGTGTCGAGGTTTTCCCGTATTTAGTGAGTCCCAGATTACAGTGGGACGTGTTACGTTTATCAGTCAATACTGGTGTGAGAAAAACGGCAGACACAGATCTATGATTCGTGAAGTGACATCACTTCGCGGTTCCGTCTAGACCAGAGTAGACCATTGCGTGGCCCGTATAAATTACAGGAATTAACTAAAGAATTAGTTATTGCCCGCTTAGAGTGTATTCACGTACATGTACAGTATCTCAGTGAATTATTTTTGTGGATTTTAAAAGTGTTACACACAATATAGGAAATGGCCAGTGTCAAAAGTGTAAAACCAAAAGCATTAACGCTGGAAGAACGAATATCAGTGATTCGACAAAATATTTTTGTGTGTTTAACTATCGTGTTTTATGAAAAGTGTCCAACCAGTGGCTATTGTAGACCGACATGTGCACTATGTTCTACTCATGGATTACGCTGATTTGCAGGTTAGTTTTCATAGTGCTTAGGATAAAATTTTTTTTATCGCTCTATTTATTATGTGAAACCTGTGAGGCAGGACCACCTGTCCTATGGGACCAGTTTTTGAAAGTCCCGTGAATGGTCGCCTTAGACAGGTTCGACTGTATAAAGTTGAGGGAGATACGAAGTTCTGATTTTTGCCCCTTTGGCAGCTTCAGTCATTGCTAATTGATGATGTTTTAGTAGTATTTCTTTTATGTTGTCTGTCCGTCTCACTCTGGGTTTGCCGTTTGTTCTTCTCTTTTCTGTTTAAATATATGCTCTGTAGGAGCTCCCCGAGATTCGAAATTGCTTTACAAACTAAAGTAATAATCAGGAATTACAATATCCCAGCTTGCTTCTTAACGAGACCAGATCTCGATCAACTGAACCACATTCTGGGAGTATTGGGGTCACCCAGCGAAGAAGATCTAGCGTGTATTATCAATGACAAGGTGAGTTCTGTCCCCTTGAAAAAAAAAACCCACTTAATTTAAAATATTTGTACTTTTTATGATTAATGATATGGTTTGTATGTATGATGTTCATCACGCTTTAGGCACAACTGTTCATACCATGCTCTTTTTGATGCTACGATTTAGGTCACGACAATGCAAATGAGGCACTTAGATTAAACAACTATAATTACCCGTTGCCACCCCAGCAGGTCGCTATGCTAGAAAATCCGGTGTTTCTAAACTTCATTCAGGACTGCTATCTACACACGCTTTTATTAACTTTTTGTGGAGGTGTAGCTATCATATTGTTTTTATGATTGCGGGTAATTTGAACTAGCATTTATATTTGACTTTAATCTGGTGCCCTAGTTATACATTTTATCACTGGTGAGGGAAAAAAAAAATTAGAGATCTATTTCAAGTACAGATATCTCACAAATGATTTCGTGAGAAATATTCAGATTTTAACTTTTTGCTCACAGAATTGTTAAATTATACTCTTGTTTGAACAAATATTTTATATCTCTGTATAACAGATCTTGTTTGAACAAATATTTTATATCTCTGTATAACAGATCTTGTTTGAACAAATATTTTATATCTCTGTATAACAGATTTTGTTTGAACAAATACTTTATATCTCTGTATAACAGATTCAGTCTTAACATATGGATGCGAATCTTTCTAACTGTTCTCAATGAATCACTGAGGAAACACACAGCCAGTTGCAATCTTTCTAACTGTTCTCAATGAATCACTGAGGAAACACACAAGGCTGTTGTAATCTTTCTAACTGTTCTCAATTAACCACTGAGGAAACACACAGCCAGTTGCAATCTTTCTAACTGTTCTCAATGAATCACTGAGGAAACGCACAGCCAGTTGCAATCTTTCTAACTGTTCTCAATGAATCACTGAGGAAACACACAAGGCTGTTGTAATCTTTCTAACTGTTCTCAATTAACCACTGAGGAAACACACAGCCAGTTGCAATCTTTCTAACTGTTCTCAATGAATCACTGAGGAAACGCACAACCAGTTGCAATCTTTCTAACTGTTCTCAATGAATCACTGAGGAAACACACAGCCAGTTGCAATCTTTCTACTGTTCTCAATGAATCACTGAGGAAACACACAGCCAGTTGCAATCTTTCTAACTATTCTCAATGAATCACTGAGGAAACACACAGCCAGTTGCAATCTTTCTAACTGTTCTCAATGAATCACTGAGGAAACACACAAGGCTGTGTCTCAAGTCATGCTAATGGTTTAGTGACAACCATAATGGTCACACTACTTGTAGTCAATGTGAAAGCACCGCCTTCTTCCTTCACAGCTCAGTCTCCACGTTGAGCAGTGAAAGTCCACAAGCCCTGTTCCTGCCAAATAACAGACCCATCTGTGTAAATAACAATGCCACTCTCAGAAGAGTTCACGAAAATCAAGGCCTGCACTTCTGCCTCAACAGCCAAGGTGTTTTGTTGCTTACATTCTGTCCAGTTTGTGATAACTACAGAAAAAGACATATTGCTCTCTGACATCACTCGTAATTTTTTTCCCCGGGTTCTATGTCCTCAATTGTAAACACCTGCTGAACAATATCAATAGCTTTATCTATCCATGATTTTCCTCTTTTTAACCTGCTGCCTTTTGTACTCGTTATAGTCAAATCGAAGAAACAATCATCACCATCATGCAGCATAAAAATAAACAGGGCAAATCTGAAACAAGTGCAACGTTTGAAATACTTGGGCGCAATAATAACATCAGATGGAAGATGCACCACGGAAATAAAAAGCACAATAACATTTCAGAAAATGCAAAACATCTTATGCAACAAATCTGTGTCAATAGAAGTGAGAAAGAGAGTTCATCTGTGTTATATAGAGCCAATTCTAACATATGGAAGCAAATCATAGACAGGAGACAAACAAATGAAAAGACGATTAAAGGCCACAGAGGTGAGATTTTTCAGAAGAATGTTGAAAGTTCCCTGGACAGCTAAAAAGATCAATGAGGAAATTCTCAAAGAGGCCAACACAAAAAGGGTACTCCTAAAAAACATCAGAAAGAAACAATCAACATTTTTGGGCACATCATGAGAAGAGGACGGTTGGAATACTTGGTTACAACTGGCAAAATACAGGGAAAGAGAGATCGCAGATGACAAAGAGAGAAGATACTAGATAGCTTGGTGTCATGGCATGGAAAATGGTTAATAACAGAATTGGTACGATGCACTGTAGATAGAAGATTGAGGAAGGACATGATCACCTACACCAACCAGTATGGCACATGATGATGATGATGAAAATAGATCATTTTGTGATTGCTTATAATAAATAAATGGACAACAATGGTCCTACTCAATATTGACACCGAAACCATATTCTGCCATATGTCATGACATATATGATGAATTTTTTTACCTCTTTCGATATGTTTGTTATATTGTTTTCCTTATTCCATGTTTCTTATGTGTTATTTGTTCAATCCTTATGTTTCTTAATTTTGTACCTTTCATGTGTTCCTTTTGTGTTTTTGTTGTTCTTTCGCTGTTTCTTATATGTTTTTGTTGTTCTTTTCACAAGTTCCTTTTGTATTTTTTTCATATGTTCATTTTGTATTTTTCTTTCTTGTTTCCTTATGTTCCTTTTGTGTTTTTCTTGTTTTATGTTCTTTTCATATGTTCCTTTTGTGTTTTTCTTGATTTATGTTCTTTTCATATGTTCCTTTTGTGTTTTTTTTTTGTTCTTTTCATATGTTCCTTTTGTGTTTTTTTTTTTGTTCTTTTCATATGTTCCTTTTGTGTTTTATTCTTCCCATATATATTCCTAAAGAGAGTGGGTGGCCCAATAGATAACTCATCGCATTTCAAACTTGGAGAACGCGGGTTCGAATCCTGGTAGGGCCAAAAGTTTTTTTCAGTCAGTAAAAGTAAAAAATTAAAGTACCCCCGTCACGCCAAGTGGCGTATAGGGGAATATGGTGTTAGTGACCCTATATTTTACAGACCTTCAGCACATGATTTTTGGGGTAATGTGGTCAGTATTACGCCCTTGCTGCTTTACTTTCCCAGAAAAAAATCAGGTACCCATTTAAGGCTGGGGGAAGCCGTCGGTTGGGATCGAACTCTACCCCTTGTCCGTGGTAGTCCAGTTCACTAACCACTGAAATCCAGACTTGAACACCTTGTGCCAACTGCTCAGAACAAGCAGCCATTATTTTCCTGTATATGTTCCCTCCAGCAATGTGATAAAGCCATAAATATATTTTTCTTGTTTATGTTCCTTCCTTATTGGTGATCTTATCATTCTATCTTGTTTTAATACCAATTTATATCAATATTTTCCTTATTGTGACTTTTATTGTTCTCTGTTTATTACCCAGACAACCACATTGATTTGTTATTTCCATTGCAATTAACTTAGGGTTGTACATGCTTTCATTATAGTTAATTTGATATCTTCATTTATTTCCAGGCACGAGGGTACATCCAATCTTTACCTTTCAAACCTAAAGTCCCCTGGCCAAAGTTGTTCCCAAATGCAGATGCTAAAGGTAGGACATGTCAATAGATTTGTGTGGATTTGCCAGATTAGAAAATGCTTGATATATTTGGTTTTAATTTTTTAAAATGGTGAAAAAATAAATTAAAATCGATGACAGTTTTTTAAAAAAAACACGCAGTTTTTATTTTGGTTTTTTTTTTTGACAATTTATCAGAAAGTCAAAAAAAAAGATGTTGAATGATTGTATTACAAGGTTTGAGTGAAAATAGTGGCTGGAATTTCAGCAAATTAGAAGCTGAATCCTGGGTTCAACAGTTGGTAACTGGTACAAAATCTGTTAATGTGCATGTGTACACGTTGGACTTTATATTTTTCATCCGTTTCTGAGAGAGCTAGATATTGAACATCACTACCCAGAGAGGGCTAGACATTGAATCTCACTACCCAGAGAGGGCTAGACATTAAATCTCACTACCCAGAGAGAGCTAGACATTGAATCTCACTACCCAGAGAGAGCTAGACATTGAATCTCACTACCCAGAGAGAGCTAGACATTGAATCTCACTACCCAGAGAGAGCTAGACATTGAATCTCACTACCCAGAGAGAGCTAGACATTGAATCTCACTACCCAGAGAGAGCTAGACATTGAATCTCACTACCCAGAGAGAGCTAGACATTGAATCTCACTACCCAGAGAGAGCTAGACATTGAATCTCACTACCCAGAGAGAGCTAGACATTGAATCTCACTACCCAGAGAGGGCTAGACATTGAATCTCACTACCCAGAGAGGGCTAGACATTGAATCTCACTACCCAGAGAGGGCTAGACATTGAATCTCACTATCCAGAGAGAGCTAGACATTGAATCTCACTACCCAGAGAGAGCTAGACATTGAATCTCACTACCCAGAGAGAGCTAGACATTGAATCTCACTACCCAGAGAGAGCTAGACATTGAATCTCACTACCCAGAGAGAGCTAGACATTGAATCTCACTACCCAGAGAGAGCTAGACATTGAATCTCACTACCGAGAGAGCTAGACATTGAATCTTACTACCCAAAGTAAGCTAGACATTGAATCTCACTACCCAGAGAGAGCTAGACATTGAATCTCACTACCCAGAGAGAGCTAGACATTGAATCTCACTACCCAGAGAGAGCTAGACATTGAATCTCACTACCCAGAGAGAGCTAGACATTGAATCTCACTACCCAGAGAGAGCTAGACATTGAATCTCACTACCCAGAGAGAGCTAGACATTGAATCTCACTACCCAGAGAGAGCTAGACATTGAATCTCACTACCCAGAGAGAGCTAGACATTGAATCTCACTACCCAGAGAGAGCTAGACATTGAATCTCACTACCCAGAGAGAGCTAGACATTGAATATCACTACCCAGAGAGAGCTAGACATTGAATCTCACTACCCAGAGAGAGCTAGACATTAAATCTCACTACCCAGAGAGAGCTAGACATTGAATCTCACTACCCAGAGAGGGCTAGACATTAAATCTCACTACCCAGAGAGAGCTAGACATTGAATCTCACTACCCAGAGAGAGCTAGACATTGAATCTCACTACCCAGAGAGAGCTAGACATTGAATCTTACTACCCAAAGTAAGCTAGACATTGAATCTCACTACCGAGAGAGCTAGACATTGAATCTTACTACCCAAAGTAAGCTAGACATTGAATCTCACTACCCAGAGAGAGCTAGACATTGAATCTCACTACCCAGACTAAGGGAGGGTAAAGCTACAAGGAAATCACAGATTTGAAGTGTGAAAAATTCCCACCACCTGTGACAGGATGCCCATATGCTGCCGTGGCCCGAAAGAGGAGTAAAGAATTGTTGTGCTATTTTCTACCAACAAAGGAGGGTTGGGCATGGGACTGGCTATCCTCTACCGTAAAAAAATAAGCTGCAAAAACTTCACAAACATTGAGACAAAGAAAAACAGAATGGCTTGAAAAGTGTTTATTGAAGACCTATGCTCCACAGGGAGCTGAAAGGTAGAAGAAGAAGATGGCTGGATGTGAACCACATACCTTGATGTTCAGAAGCTGATGTATTACTTCTAGACCACCCAGCCACAGGAGTCAAATAGAAAGTTCTAGGTCTCATGGTTTTGTTCATTGTCCAATCTGTTCTGGTCCATGGAATCAGTTTCACTGCAATTGGGAAATTCCCATATCCGCTCCATACATCACAGCTCCCATCAAAGTGCGTTGGCAAATTTTGTTGACAAGCATTGATTTCCTTGCAGCACCAGTGACAATTACAAACGACTTGTCATCAAAAAGAAAATGCCCACACACTTTCTCGCTCCAGCTTCCGGCAGGGTACATGATGATGATGATGACTTGTACACTTCGTTACATTCCAAAGTACAAAATACTATCACTTAATTGTAACATTCATCATCAAGTGCCATACCAGTTGGCGTAGGCGATCATGTCCCTCCACAATCTTCTATCTACAGTGCATCGTATCAGTTCTGTTGTTAACCGTTTTCCATGCCATGACACCAAGCTATCCAGTATTTTCTCTCTTTGTCGTCCGCGATCTCTCTTTCCTTTTATTTTGCCAGTTGTAACCAAGTATTCCAACTTTCCTCTTCTCATGATGTGCCAGAAAAATGTTGATTGCTTCTTTCTGATGTTTTTTAAGAGCTCCCTTTTTGTGTTGGCCTCTTTCAGAACTTCCTCATTGGTCTTTTTAGCTGTCCAGGGAACTTTCAACATTCTTCTGAGAATTGTAACATTATGAGCACTAAAAATAGCATTTTCTTTTAACTTTTGACACATAACTGTGTGTTTAGCAAGTAGACACACAGGGAACTTGGATTTCCTGTCTCATGTTGATTTATGACCTAGAATTGACCGCTTGGACCAGACACGTTACTTTGTCTATTGAGACGGTCACCGTAAGTTCATCAGTATGTTCGGCTGTCACAAAGCATTATTTGCTGTGTTTCCCCGATTCACAAAGGGTTGTTTGATGTCGCCAATGACCAAGAAAATTTCCCTGGTCAAAGAGGGGGGGGAAAAAAAGAGAAGAAAAACGGCCAAATTGTTGAAATTTGGCTAATATTATTTCCTATTTATAGGATTGCCGTATCTCACAAAATGGGAAGAAAAAAATCTTTTATCAAAATAGAAACAAATTAAATTAATAAAAATAAATAAAAAATTAATAAAACTAATACACGGACAGGAGTAATACTTGAATACGGCAAACTATCAAGTTTTTGAAGAATTTGTGTTTTGATGCGATAGTTTTTACCATACCGTAATCTTGGGTTAAAACAAACAAGGCAAAAGAAATGGTTTAACTCTTCCCCTACCAAAGGAAAACAAGATATATACCAGAGAAGAAGATCTGAAGAATATTTTTTAAAATTGTTGTTTTTATTTCCCCAGTTATCTGTCATATCCCTCACTGTCTTTATAAGTAAATCCTTTCAGAAATAATAATTTTGCAAACACAAACCATTTTTATTCGCAATTAAGTAAAAATGTCTCCAATAAATCTATATTTTATGTTTATACTTTTACCCATGACGTGGTTTTGTGATTTTGAAATCATTGTATTTTTAAAACAATTTTGATTACCGAAGGTCCAACGGTTTGTAAATCTTTACAATACTTTTACCGTGAGGAATATTATGTAAACTTTGTACTATTATTAGTTATAAACATTAGAATTAATTCTAAAATTGTTTGAAACAAATATTTTCATGTCTATCTGTCTATCTTTCGTTAACCCGAAGTATTGTCTATATCTGCAATGTCATTTCCTGTATAAATTTTACTGTCTTTTGTAATTCTTGCAGTGGCCCATATAGTTTTGTCTGTAGTGTTGTATCTATGGGCCAATGGATTTTCCTTAGTCTACTATATTCAGTGCAGTCTTGAAGTATGTGTTCAGCAGTCTGGGGCGCCTGTCCACATGTACAAGTAGTTGATGTGCCGATCTTTAATTTTGTATACATGTGACTATGGAGTCGATTGTGTCCTGTTCTGAGGCGTATAATGATAACTTGTTCATATCTATTCATATTATGAAAGGCATCCTGATGATAGTTTCATATTTTCATGTAAATCATTTTGTGTAATAATGCAAACTAGGTGGGCATTCGCAAAAAAAATAAATATATATAGAAACATCTCACAATTTCTTCAATTTTTACAATAAGTAATCAAACCCGGTTGCCTAACAATGGATTCTTTAAAATGAAACTCCTAACAATAGAGATTTCCACTTGCATTCATTTAAAAATATGAACTAAATAAGTAACGAAGATAATAAATAATTAGTGACCCAACAGCTTGATGGTGTTTTGACCAGCTGTCAGGCATACAAGGGAGCTCTGGCACATCAATTGATTGGCACTAGAGGAAGTGTTAAACGAATATGTTAATCTCTGCACAAACAGGGCGACTTGCTGCCTTTTTACATTGTCGGATCTGGCATTGTCATTCATCTTAATCCATCTCCATCCTTCTGATTTTTATAACATTCTATATGGGATGGGAGCCGCAGTAGCTCAGTGGTTAGTGAACTGGACTACAAAGGATAAGAGGTCTGGTTCGATCCTGTTTACCCAGCCTTAAATGGGTACCAGATTTTTTCTGGGAAAGTAAAGCGGCACAGGCGTAATACCGACCACATTACCCCAAAAATCATGTGCTGAAAGTCTATAAAAATTATGGTCACTAACACCATATTCCCTATACGCCACCTGGCGTAACAGGGCTCTTTACTTTTTTACTTACTTTATTATATGGGATTACTTTTTACTTACTTTACTATATGGGATTACTTTTTTACTTACTTTACTATATGGTATTACGTTTTCACTTACTTTACTATATGGGATTACTTTTTTACTTACTTTACTATATGGGATTACTTTTTACTTACTTTACTATATGGGATTACTTTTTTACTTACTTTACTATATGGGGTTACTTTTTACTTACTTTACTATATGGGATTACTTTTTACTTACTTTACTATATGGGGTTACTTATTACTTACTTTACTATATGGGATTACTTTTTTTACTTACATATGGGGTTACTTTTTACTTACTTTACTATATGGGATTACTTTTTTACTTACTTTACTATATGGGGTTACTTTTTACTTACTTTACTATATGGGGTTACTTTTTACTTACTTTACTATATGGGATTACTTTTTTACTTACTTTACTATATGGGATTACTTTTTACTTACTTTACTATATGGGATTACTTTTTACTTACTTTACTATATGGGATTACTTTTTTACTTACTTTACTATATGGGATTACTTTTTTACTTACTTTACTATATGGGATTACTTTTTTACTTACTTTACTATATTGGATTACTTTTTTTTACTTACTTTACTATATGGGATTACTTTTTTACTTACTTTACTATATGGGATAGGGTCATAGGACCTTATTTACAGGTAGATAAATGTCAGACTAATGGAAACGAGGTGTTTGTTACATTATCTAGCACAAATTATACATTCATATGGACTCATCTATGAGAGGGTTTATATAAATTCCAGCAGCACCAGAGGGTTCAGGTGGTTCAATACTCTATAGAGAGGGTTCAGTTGGTTCAATCTTTAAAGAGAGGGTTCAGTTGGTTTAATCTCTAAAGAGAGGTTTCGGTTGGTTCAATACTTTATAGAGAGGGTACAGTTGGTTCAATACTTTATAGAGAGGGTACAGTTGGTTCAATACTCTATAGAGAGGGTACAGTTGGTTCAATACTCTATAGAGAAGGTACAGTTGGTTCAATACTCTATAGAGAAGGTACAGTTGGTTCAATACTCTATAGAGAGGGTTCAGATTGTACAGCATCCTGTAGAGTGGGTTCAGATTGTACAACATCCTATAGAGAGGGTTCAGCTTGTAAAACATCCTGTAGAGAGGGTTCAGATTGTACAACATCCTGTACATAGGGTTCAGCTTGTACAACATCCTGTACAGAGGGTTCAGCTTGTACAACAACCTATAGAGAGGATTCAGTCTGTACAACAACCTATAGAGAGGATTCAGTTTGTACAACATCCTGTACAGAGGGTTCAGCTTGTACAACATCCAATAGAGAGGATTCAGTTTGTACACCATCCTACAGAGAGGGTTCAGCTTGTACACCATCCTACAGAGAGGATTCAGCTTGAAGACCACGGTACAGAGAGGATTCAGCTTGTGCAACACCCTATAAAGAGGATTCAACTTGTACAATATCCTATAGAGAGGATTCAGCTTGTACAATATCTTATAAAAGTCATGTTTCAAAAGTGAGAAAAAATAAAGTATGAGAACACTAAAACATAATCAACAGATATCTGTGATCATATCTATCTATCTATTGACTTTTCGAGCCGTCACCGGCCATAGGACATAGACCCAGATACTCTTTCTCTTATCTATATATTTATTCTAGCAGTTTTCAATTCTTGTAAAGATCTTTTATCAAATCTCGCCAATTGTCTCTGTTCTGTGCATGCAACTCTATCTCATTGAGGGAGCCGATTCCTGCTGCTCTTGCCTCTCTGATCAATGTTCTTCTTAGTGTCTCTCTAGGTCGGCCTCTTTTCCTCTTACCTGTTGTTTCCCACATGAGGACTTGCTTTGCTATTCGGTTATTATCTCTCCTCATCACATGTCCAACATATGACCATCATCTTTTCTTGATTACTGAAGATATTAGTGGTTGATTGGCGATTTCTCTAATTTCCTCATTTGTTTTGAATTCGTTCCACATTATACTATTTTTCTTAGACATTTATTTTCGACTTGTTATTATTAATTATTAATATTTTTGTTAATGAAACATAGACCTGTGATCATAGCACAAAGAAAATAATTAAACGATGCCTTTTAAAGTGTTCTGTTACTGCATACATTACCATGCTCCTCTTTGTTCACATCTTAACAAATGTAATGTTGGGTCCACAGCACTAGATCTCTTAGAGAAGATGTTAACATTTAACCCCAACAAGAGGATATCTGTACAGCAAGCACTGGCCCACCCCTACCTTGAGCAGTACTATGATCCAGCAGATGAGGTAAGTAGAAGAGTTTATGTTATCATCACCACACTCTGGGAACTCGTTATGGATTCTGAGAGGTTATGTTATCATCACCACACTCTGGGGAACTCGTTATGGATTCTGAGAGGTTATGTTATCATCACTACACTCTGGGGAACTCGTTATGGATTCTGAGAGGTTATGTTATCATCACCACACTCTGGGGAACTCGTTATGGATTCTGAGAGGTTATGTTATCATCACCACACTCTGGGGAACTCGTTATGGATTCTGACACCCTTCTGCCCAACACCATGTAATGATATCTGCAGGTGTTTCTGAGTTCACTTGTAGTTCCGTACAAGGTGTTCCAAGTATTTATCAGGTCTTTCAAGAAGTAGAGTCGCTCTGATGTCAGTGAGCTTTGGATAGTCAAAAAGGTGATGTTCTATTGTTTCATGTGGGTGTTCACAGAGTGGACATGCTGGAGTTTAAGTTTCATTGTATTCTATTGATGTGGTTGTTCAGCGGTACATGACCAGTTCTCAGTCTGAAGATGTTGGTTTGGTCTCTTCTTTTTAGGTTGTTAATGTTGTCATGGTGGTTTGGTCTCTTCTTTTTAGGTTGTTAATGTTGTCATGGTGGTTTGGTCTCTTCTTTTTAGGTTGTTAATGTTGTCATGGTGGTTTGACCCTGTCATGTATTTTAAAAGTTCTCTCCCTGTTTTCCTCATGGCCCATCCATTCAGCCAATCTTCTCTACTGGTGGAGTTTATGATTTGTTTGACTGTGTTTAATGAGATGTAGGCGTTTATTATTTGTTTGGCTGTGTTTAATGAGATGTTGTTTATGATTTGTTTTGCTGTGTTTAATGGGATGTTGGTGTTTATGATTTGTTTGGCTGTGTTTAATGAGGGGGTGTTTATGATTTGTTTGGCTGTGTTTAATGAGATGTTGGTGTTTATGATTTGTTTGGCTGTGTTTAATGTGATGTTGGTGTTTATGATTTGTTTGGCTGTGTTTAACGTGATGTTGGTGTTTATGATTTGTTTGGCTGTGTTTAACGAGATGTTGGTGTTTATGATTTGTTTGGCTGTGTTTAACGAGATGTTGGTGTTTATGATTTGTTTGGCTGTGTTTAACTAGATGTCCAGGGGACTTCATAGGTGCTGCAACATGACGGTGATGATTTCCTTCCTAAAATATGAACTAATGTAAAGTCTATTCAAGGGGGATAACTAACGGAACACCTATGGGCTCACTCGGTGTGCAGTGATGATGATCCTAGCAACAAAATTATGATCATTTCCTGGTGTTGTTTGGGAATAAGTTTTTTTGTTTGTATTACCCTTTTTCAGAAAATCCACAATCCACTCCCATTTTATCTTGAGCTGTCCGCGGTACTCTCAACAACTTTTTGTAACACCACATTTCAGTGGCCTCTAATTATTGTCTTGTTTGTTGTCTGGTGGAGTGAGCCCAACAGCCCTGGCCAGCATCCACACTATGAGAAGGAAAACTCCCACAGCAAACTAAGACCCAGCCAGCTGAAGATGGAGTGTGTCAGCCACAGCGCAGGTTGAGGGTAGTATGCCAACCATGGCGCAGGTTGACGGTAAAAATCAGATGATAAAAATGATACAAGTACTGATCATGCGACCGGCTCATCGTGTGTCATGATGTTTAAAAGATAAAGGTACGAGACTTGAATCGGTGTCTTATTAGCATATGGGTTTTTACCTCTATGTGCTCAGCCGTCTATCCAGAAGTGTTTGGAGACTCTTGCCTAGAGTCGCCTCAAGCATCGTAACTCACAAGCAAGGCGCCATTCCTCACATTCCCAGAGTATGAACCCTGGTACTAATTTCAACCAGTGACTGGGTTGACCGCAGGGCTCCAACCCCTCCATCTTGAAACAGGACAAAGAATCTAAGTCACGTGATTTTAAGACATGAACCATTAAGAAGAAGTTGTCTGACTGTCCAGGATTGACACCCATATATCAAGACTGGCTACATGTAACATTAAATAATTTGTAAGAAAAGACAAAAATATTTCCATTGTTATCATCATCATCATCAAGTACCATGCCTGCTGGTGTAGGTGATCATGTTTCTCCACAACTTTCAATCTTGACAGTTATTTATCATTTCTGTTGATAACCTTCTGCCAAGCCATTCTCTTAAGCTGTCTGGTATCTTTTCTTTTTGCTTCCCTCTTTCTCTTTGTCCCTCAATTTTCCCAATTGTCACAATTTATTCTACCTGTTCCCTTCTCGTTGCATGGCCAAAAAATGATTGTTTCCTCTTAATATTGAAAATTAGCTCTCCTTTTGCTTTGGCCTCTTTCAGAACATTTTCATACTCTTCTTAGCTGTCCGTGGTATTCTCAATATTCTGCTGTAAAGCTACATTTCTACAGCCTCCAGTGATTTTCTTGTCTGTTTTCCTATTGTCCATGATCTACATCCATATGTTAAGACTAGCTCTACATAACATTTAAGAACTTTTTTTCTTGTTTCTATTGTCAAAAATGGATTACACAGTATCTTCCTCATTTCTTTGGAAAGCTGCTTTTGCCTGAGTCGTTCTGCATCTCACCTCTGTTGTACATCTACCATCTGAGGTTAACATTGTTCCCAGATATTTAAATTCATTTACCTGTTTTAATATTGTTCCACTTGTCTTTATTGTGCATTGCGGTGCTGTCTTTCTCTTTGTTGCTACCATTACTTCTGTCTTTCTACTATTAAGGATAACTCCTTTATCTATCTCTCTATCCATTCATCCATCCATCTAATCCAAGTTAATCTAATAACAATATTAAACTCTCTCTTTCCATTTTATCCCCAAATTCCTACCTTCCAACCATCTCCCCCCTACCCCCACACACACAAATGCAGCCTGTCGCAGAAGAGCCATTCACGTTTGAGATGGAGCTAGATGACCTACCCAAAGAAAGGCTTAAGGAGTTGATCTTTAATGAAACTGTTCAAATTGGCATTCGGAACAAGGAGTAGGCTACAGTTATAGGTAAAGCTGTGTTTTAAAGTTCTGTTCTTCACCCGATTGTTTTATGGATTTTTACTTTATGACCTTGCAAGTTATAGGTACTTGTGATATAGAAGTGATGATGTTGGCATTCTCAAGTAGGCTACAGTTATAGGTACTTGTGATATAGAAGTGATGATGTTGGCATTCGCAAGTAGGCTACAGTTATAGGTACTTGTGATATAGAAGTGATGATGTTGGCATTCTCAAGTAGGCTACAGTTATAGGTACTTGTGATATAGAAGTGATGATGTTGGCATTCCCTAGGAGTAGGCTACAGTTATAGGTAAAGATGTATACTTTGGCTCAATGTGCTTGAAAGTTTTGAATTTCTGTTTTTCACCCGATTGCTTTATGGACTTTTACTTTATGATCTTGCAGATCACAGGTACTTGTGATATCATCATTATCAAGTACCATGCCTGCTGGCATAGGTGATCATGTCTCTCCACAACTTTCGATCTTGACAGTTATTTATCATTTCTGTTGTTGACCTTCAGCCAAGCCATTCTCTTAAGCTGTCTGGTATCTTTTCTCTTTGATTCCCTCTATCTCTTCATCCCTCAATTTTCCCAGTTGCCACAATATATTCCAGCTGTTCTCTTCTCATTACATGGCCAAAAAATGGTGATTGTTTCTTCCTAATGGAAATTAGCTCTCTTTTTGCTTTGGCCTCTTTCAGAACGTTTTCATTACTCTTCTAAGCTGCCCATGGTAATCTCAACATTCTTCTACTTGTGATACAGAAGTGATAATGTTGGCATTCACAAGGAGTAGGCTTCAGTTATGAATAAAAATGTGTACCTTTGGGTTAGTGTGGCGGTTTTGTTTTAAAACATTTTGCATTTCTGTTTCTTTACCCAATTGCTTAATGGACTTGAATTTTATGATCTTGCAAGTTATAGATTATAGTTGTAGTTCTAGTTAGTCGAAGGCCTCGGTATCACTGCAATAAATTAAAATCCATAAATGCTCAACCACCCGTGCCAGTGGAATCATCCGAATGAACAATTCATCTCATTGAAGTCTCCAAACAAAAGGGGATCTCAGCACCTATGGACATGTTTGGAGTGCAGTGATGATGACCCGCTAATAACCCAATAAAAGCTCCCTTTTTTTTTCTTCATTTTTCCTAAAAGACATGAGATCTCACTCACGAGACTCCCGGATTGTAAAGATATAAGGTAACCATGTCACCTGGCCATCTTTTAATTTTATTAGTTCACTTTAGTCTTGGTCTGCCTCACCTATCTTGTACCTTCCCCTCCACAATGACTTTTAGTACAGTATTTTCTCTTTTTGTTTTCTCCCCAAAATTTCAGTCATCCTTTCCGAACTGTGTTAAGTAGTTCTTTTTTAAATTTTCAACAGATTTATAATTTCCTTGATTATCTTCTTTCCCTTCCACCCAATTCTTCTCATTTTTCTATAGATCCACATTTCAAAGGCTTCAGTTTTCTGCTCTGTTTTCTTATTTAATGTTATGTTTTATTTGTTAATAAAGTGTTGTTTGAGTAGATATAACATTTTACATTTCTTAGTTTTAGTTCCGATGTTATCTGCTTAGATGAGGTTATATTGGGTTGATCGAATTGCTTTTTACCATTCCTATTCTTTTTGTTTATTTGTTTTACATTTTCCAACACTTATTATAGTATGTCAATAGAAGTGAGAAGAAGAGTTCATCTGTACTATATAGAGCCAACTCTGACCTATGGAAGCGAATCATGGACAGTAGACAAATAAATGAAAAGATGATTAGAGGCTACAGAGATGGGATTTCTCAGAATAATGTTGAGAGTTCTCTGGACAACTACAAAGACCAATGAGGAAATTCTCAAAGAGGCCAACACGAAAAGGGAGCGCCTAAGAAATATCGGAAAGAAACAATCAACATTTTTTGGACACATGAGAATAAAAAAGTTGAAATATTTTCTTGCAACTGGTAAAATACAGGAAAATAGAGATCACGGACGACAAAGAGAAAAGATACTAGATAGATTGGTGTCATGGCATGGAAAACAGTCAACAACAGAATTGATACAATGCACTGTAGATAGAAGGTTGTGGAAGGACATGATCACCTACACCAACTGGTATGGCACATGATGATGTTATAGTATGTCCAAGATAACATTTATTACCATATGTTTTTGTTAATGATTTCTGCTGAATGTCTTGTTTGTTTTCTCTAACCCAGACAAAGGTTGTATCAGGGCCTGTGTGATGATGTTGACTTTTCTCTTAATGTATCAGATAATTCTTTGTACATACAAGCCGGAAACCAGCATAAAAATGACAGACACTTCATACATTGCCAGCTTTTTAGGCATCTGATAGCCATTTGAGGGAGAAAGTCAGCAAGTACACATGTCTTATTGCACAAATTTCAATCAATATCAAATGTTATTTGTATTGTTTTCTTATTTAATGATGGTCATCACAATATTCATCATTCCCAGAATTGTTTTATGAAATTGAAACAATATATATATATATATTAGTTTGTAATAATATTGTAAATGCATGGATACTTTGCTTGTTGACACATTGCTCAAACATTTCCCCCCCAAAACCCCTCCATCAAAACTATGTTTCGTGTGAACAAACAGTCATTTGAACAAACATTAATTTGAACAAATAGATAAAAGGCTGAATCAAGATCTTTGATTTCGGCATATAGTAGATGAACATGATGAACGTAATGCTGTGGCATGATCTGTTTAACCTCAGATTCTGTTTTCTGTTTGGACAGAACCAGCATCAGATTCTAAAATTAACTACCTGATGTCTGACTTTTGTATAAATCTTGTTTTTTTTTTTTAATTCTTTCATGTTTTAACAACGTATAAATCAAACTAATGTTGTTTATATATCTGTGAAGTCAAAATGCTTACAACATAATACATCATAGAACTACCGTATCAGGGTATATGAAATATAGATTATGAACCATTTTTTTTTTCTTTGCATTATCAACTAACATCTGAGTATACAGATAGTTACCAGTACAACTTTTGAAGGAAGTCATATACAGACACACCTGGGCTTATGATCGCTCAAGTTGTGATTTTTCACTTATGTTATGAGTACATACAATAGGAATACACGTATTAAGAGGAAAGAGAGGGGAAGTGAATTTCACTTTTTATTTTGGATAGCTATTGAAGAATTCGTAACATCAGATGGAAGATGCACCACAGAAATAAAAAGCAGAATAGCTCAGGCCAAAATAGCATTTTGGAGAATGAAAAACATCTTATGCAACAAATCTATGTCAATAAAAAAGAGAAAGAGAGTTTATGCTGTAAACAAACAAATGAAAAGACAATTAGAGGCCACAGAGATGGGATCTCTCAGAAGAATGTTGAAAGTTCCCTGGACAACTAAAAAGACCAACAAGGAAATTCTCAAAGAGGCCAACACGAAAAGGGAGCTCGTAAGAAACATCAGGAAGAAACAATCAACCTTTTTCGTGCACATTATGAGAAGAGGAAAGTTGGAATACTTGGTTACAACTGGCAAAATACAGGGAAAGAGAGATCGTGGATGACAAAAAGAGAAAATACTAGATATCTTGGTGTCATGGCATGAAAAACAGCCAACAACAGGATTGATACGATGCACGATAGATAGAAGATTGTGGAAGGACATGATCGCCTATGCCAACTGGTATGGCTTATGATGATGATTGAGTTCTAATATAACCTGGTAGACTTAGTCTGAGGTTGAATGGATTGTGCCTCACCAAGAAGTGGACAAAACTACCAAGACAGCAACAACAATTGTGAGGAAATACTGTGATGTCGTTTTCTATATTTAGCCATCTTTGTTTTGTTAAATCTGGTTGAAAAAAAAACGAAACAAAACACAAATGGGTTATGAATTTATGGTATTCCTGACATCCAATCCAAATTTAGCCAGGATCATAGCAAATGAAACAGATTATTTTCTTGTAATATTTATAATCAATTTTTCGGAACATAACCCCATCGTAATTCGAGGTATATCTGTACTGATGATCCTCATTATAGATTTTGACTGAGCTCTTTCCTTCAACTAGCGTATCATCGCCTTCAATGTTATGAATATATTATCAATTGGATGTAACACTGTTACTTGTTATTTGTTATTTTCATAATGAAGATAAAAGTACAGGGTTCTTATTTTAAACAGGCTTCTTGTAAAGTAACATGTAAAGTGCTTTATAAATTGGTACAACGTAAAGTGCTTTAGAATGTAGTGGAATGTAAAGTGCTTTAGAATGTAGTGGAATGTAAAGTGCTTTAGAGACTTGCAAATGTGAAGTGCTTCTATCTTCTTTTTTTTTTTTTTTTTGATTTTTTAAAATATTGCATTTGTGTGTACTGCTTCATGACTTTCAGGTAATGAGTTTGCTAGAGACACGCCTCAGTCGACCCAGCTGTAGAAATGAATAGCTGACCATCAGGATTGGGGGGGGGGGGATAGTTGCTTTAAGGGGGAGGGCCACTCTCCTACTAAATATGATCGTACTTCTCCATTGCCTTTTTCGCTCTCCAAGATGAGATAGTAGGAAGGCTGACATTGAATGGTCTGGTATCGCTTTACGTAGACTCCTGTCAGTAGCAGTCTATTTTTTCAGTCTAGTTAGTCTAAAGCCTAGTTTACAAGTTTGATGTTGCACATCTAATCTTTCCTTCCACTGTGAACATCTAATCTTTCCTTCCATTGATCCCTTGTCAGTGGCTTTTCTGTTTTGTCTAAAAACTAGTTTACAAGTTTGATGTTGAACATCTAATCTTTCCTTCCATTGTGAACATCTGATCTTTCCTTCCATTGATCCCTTGTCAGTGGCTAATCTGTTCAGTCTAAAAACTAGTTTACAAGTTTGATGTTGAACATCTAATCTTTCCTTCCATTGTGAACATCTATCTTTCCTTCTATTGATCCCTTGTCAGTGGCTAATCTGTTCAGTCTAAAAACTAGTTTACAAGTTTGTAGTTGAACATCTAATCTTTCCTTCTATTGATCCCTTGTCAGTGGCTAATCTGTTTAGTCTAAAAACTAGTTTCCAAGTTTGTAGCTGAACATCTAATCTTTCCTTCCATTAGTCCTTGTAATCAGCAACTCTTTCTAGACTAGCTAGTCCAAAGACCAGTGTCATCTGCTCATGTCTGTCCACTATAGCTGTCTTCTGTTTGAGGTTGAATGTTTAATACTTCAACCCAGTTTCCTTTCCTGAATGGTTTCCTTTAGAAGCCATCTCCACAGTGTCATCTGCTCATGTCTGTCCACTATAGCTGTCTTCTGTTTGAAGTTGAATGTTTAAAACTTCAACCCAGCTTCCTTTCCTGAATGGTTTCCTCTAGAAGCCATCTCTGCAGTGTCTATTCGTGCTAGCAGAATGAAGTTATTACATTGATAACTGTTTCCACTTATTTTGTGCCCCTCTTTTGCTCTCCATGCTTGTCTTTTGTCTTATATTGCGACCAAAAAAATATAATCCCAACTTTTTATTTATTGATATCCTTTTTACACTGTATTGATTAATAATGAAAATGTGTTGTATAAATATGTCCATCAAAAGTATATCATGTTACAGAATCTCTGTCGTTGACCTAATTAGAATCATATTTTTTTCCTATATATGTAATATCTTCATAGCCATGTCCATTTCACTTGAAAAGTTGATTTTAAACTCAAAATCTTGTCTCTCATTTGGGAGCCATGGTAAAGGTAAAGTACGAGACTTGAACCGGCATCTTAGCACGCGAGTTTACACCCATATATACTCGGCCACCTATCCAGAAATGTTCTGGTATTTTTGTATAGCGTCGCCTCAAGCATCGAAACTCAGATGCGAATCGACATTCCTCACCTTCCCAGGGTAATACCCTGGTACCCATTTCTGCCAACGGTTGGGTCGACCGTGGGGGTATTTTTTTTTCCAACCACGAGTGCAATTCACACTGATCCCAGTGGGAATCGAAACGGATTGTCCTAACATCTGTAGTCCAGTCGGGTGGTTTTCCCAACTAGGCTGCCGAGACCCCCAAGGGCCATGGTAGTTTGTGGTGTTGCTCTGCTCATTTTGTGTGGGTCTGGCAGTTCTTTTAAATGGAGACGACATTTGATGTTTTCGTTTATCCTCACATCATTAGCAAAATATTAACACCTTCCCTCCTATCATCGTTTATTTTCGTCCATCGTAAAATTTCACTGGGTACCTCAAATGAATACATTCGTCATCACTTTAAAACAGTACTGTTCATTTTACAAGGGATGTATCCAATAATTATTGCCATGACTTTTCTTGATTCTGTCCGTTCATTGAGTTTGTTCGCCAGTATTCTGGAAAGTGTAGTAGAGAGTGGATTTGAGGCTTGACCTGCGTTTTCACAACAGTGGGGTCAGGTCTAAAGCAAAAAAATCATGATATTCTCTGCTGATGAATACCATGATATATTTCTAAATTATCATACACACACACATAATGTTTACATATTCAAATTCCTCATCTATTTTGCTTGAACAAACTTCTATAAATTAAGAATGTCAGTGCAGTAGATCCAGAAATATGACTCTCTAAAGAATACATGTTGTTACCCTCATTTTTTTTTGTCCGGTACCTGCTTTTTTAAAAAAAAAAAATAAAGTTTGATAGTGAAGGGATTAAAAAGAAAGTAGGAAAATTGAATGGTTACGATTGTACGGGTAAACCCACAAAGGGCTTGGAGTTTACGGTAGATAAACTATTGTTTGGGCTCAGACTATACAAGCAAATACAAACTAGAAAAACATAAATTAATTTGTAAAAACAAGGTAGATAAAATGAATTAACAAAACGCATTTTTTTAAATTGTGATATTTGGTCTTGCTGATGTGATTCTTGTCTTTTAACTTCCTCTTGTACCCATTTGGGTGCCGAGAGAGATATAAAGTTCTGGTTCTCGCCCTTTTGGTGGCTTCAATCATTGCCAGTTGATGTTGTGTTGTTGTAGCATTTCTTTGATTTTGTCTGTCCTTCTTACATTATGTGACGACCAACTGAAAATGATAAGAGACAAATGGAAACTACATCTGGCCAGGATGTTTTGTGCCTCTTTAGGTCATTTTATAGCTGTGATCATAGCAGCTTTCCAAAAAAATAGAGGAAGATAATGTGCAATCCATATTTGACAATGGAAAGAAGAAAAAGAATTCTTCAATGTTAAATAGAACTAGACTTATTAACATATGGTTGTAAATCATGGACAAAAAGAGAACAGATTAGAAAATCACTGGAGGCTGTAGAAATGTGGTTTTACAGAAGAATGTTGAGAATATGATGGACAGCTAAGAAGAGTAATGAAAACGTCCTGAAAGAGGACAAAGCAAAAAGAGAGAAAATTTCCAATATTAGGAAAAAACAATCATCATTTTTTGGCCATGTTACTGGAATGTATTGTAATAACTGGGAAATTTTAGGGATGAAGAGATAGAGGGAAGCAGAGAGAAAAAATACCAGACAGCTTAAGAGAATGGCTTGGCAGAAGGTCAACAACTGAAATGATAAATAACTGTAGAGATTGACAGTTGTGGAGAGACATGATCACCTATGCCAGCAGGCATGGTATTTGATGACAGCTGTAATCATACAATTATGTATGAGTTTATGGGTTCTCCCCCCACCCTCCCTATTTTCCTTTATACCAGCTTTGTTACTTTCTATGCCTTGCTAGGGACATGGAGAATATGGTGTTAGTGACCATATGTTTCTATGACCACGGCACAATTTTTTGGGTGATGTCGACGGTATCACACCAGACCACCTTGACTTCCCAGAAAAATCTCTGGTACCCATTTCTAGAGGCTGGGAGAATTCCAGAGCCTTAGTCTGAAAAAAAAAAAAATCAGTCACTGCTGAGGATTGAACCTGGACCCTTCTGGTCAGGAATCGTGAACACTAACCACTCAGCCACCGAGGCGAGCACACTAACCACTCAGCCACCGAGGCGAGCACACTAACCACTCAGCTGTGCATTAGCACATAGTTTAAAAGAAATAAAAAGTACCTGTATCACTTATTGCACATTTATATGGTGCTAATGTTAGTCTGGTGAAGACGGAGTGTGTCAGATAGTGCGCAGGTTTAGAGAAAAATCAAGACACATGCATATATGAGTACTGATCATGTGACAACAATAACATCGGATGGGAGATACACCACAGAAATAAAAAGCAGAATAGCTCAGGCCAAAATAGCATTTCAGAAAATGAAAAATATCTTATGCAACAAATCTATGTCAATAAAAATGAGAAAGAGAGTTCATCGGTGCTATATAGAACCAATTCTGACCTATGGAAGCGAATCATGGACAGTAGACAAACAAATGAAAAGACGATTAGAGGCCACAGAGATGGGATTTCTCAGAAGAATGTTGAAAGTTTCCTGGACAGCTAAAAAGACCAATGAGGAAGTTCTCAAAGAGGCCAAAACAAAATGGGAGCTCTTAAAAAACATCAGAAAGAAGCAATCAACATTTTTCGGGCACATCATGAGAAGAGGAACGTTGGAATACTTGGTTACAACTGGCAAAATAGAAGGAAAGAGATTTCACGGACGACAGAGAGAGAAAATACTGGATAGCTTGGTGTCATGGCATGGAAAACAGTCAACAACAGAACTGATACGATGTACTGTAGCTAGAAGATTGTGGAGGGACTTGATCACCTACGCCAACCGGTATGGCACATGATGATGATGGCGATCATGTGACCGGCTCTGGGTACACGAGGAAGTGAAGACGAAGAAGAATAGCTCGAAACGCTACAGCAACATCAGTTGACAATGGTTGGAGCTGCCAGAGGGGCAAGAACTAGAACTCTGTATCACCCTCAACACCCGACTGAGTACACGAGGAAGTGAAGACGAAGAATAATTTGATCTCTTCTTAATAATTAGAGGTAAGCCGTAGTTTCCCCGACTCCCAAACTCAGACTTTTATTAGTAACATGTTAGCTGTCATGAAGATGTGATTTAAATGTAAACAAAAGGCCCTTGATATGATATCAGTTTCCTGATTTCTTTTTTTATTATTATTTTCACTTAAACTGCAGGTTTTACAAAATTATTATTTCAGACTAATGTTTTCATGAGATAATTTGAATATACGCGGTGTGTTTAAAAAGTTTTAGTGAATGGTTTGATTTTTCGCCAACAACACGGGCTAGGCGCGTATATGGCTATCCAGAGACGTGCTGAGAAGTGGCTATCCAGAGACGTGCTGAGAAGTGGCTATCCAGAGACGTGCTGAGAAGTGGCTATCCAGAGACGTGCTGAGAAGTGGCTATCCAGAGACATGCTGAGAAGTGGCTATCCAGAGACATGCTGAGAAGTGGCTATCTATAGACATGCTGAGAAGCGCCACCTAGCATGAAGTACACGTGACCGTTAGGTTAAACCTTATGTGGACAGTCAAAAGTAGTAAGTGTGAGGGGGTAGGGTCACAGTGCAATGGAGGAACGAGAAAACAGCCAGTTCTGCTACAAATTGGGAAAAACGGAGACACCTGAAATTTTGGTGAAAATGTACGGGACAGAAATCTTGAGAAGTTTTGAAATGGCTGCTTGTCCTTAGCCTCTCGCAGAAATGGGTACCAGGGTAGTAATTTGGGAAGGTGATGAATGCCGCCTCAAACGCGAGTTTAGATGCTTGAAGCGACACTATCTAGAGGTCTCCGAACACTTCTGGATAGGCGGCCGAGTATATGTCGGTGGAAACTCACGTCCTAAGACGCTGATTCAAGTCTCGTACTTTACTATTATTTATCTGCAATATTCGGTCAGAGTTGCACAGGACTAGATGTCAGTGCAAGAACATGTGGCAGCGGTAATGCAATTGATTCCTAAAGAGGCCTTGTGTTTGATAATACCCAGAAGTTTTGTGAAATTTGTCAAAAGTGTGCCGCGGAGAATGGCGGTTATTTAGAGGACCTGTTAAATTTGTAACTCTCCGTTTTGTTTTTTGATTTCTGAAACCATTCACTGAACTTTTTTTTTTTAGACACGCCTACTTTTTACACTTGATAAAACTAGCAGATACTGAGTTCTTTTCAGAAAAAAAAAACAAAACAAAAAAAATTAATAAAAAAAAAATTAGTTGCTTTTATTTATAAAAATTAAAATGTATCTGTGTACAGTTTATCTTTCTTTCTGACCCCCCCCCCCCCCCCCCCCCAAAAAAAAAACACCTTTCTATTTTCTGTTTCTTTACTGAAAAACACAGGAAGGAAAAAAAAACAGAAGAAATGAAACGTGAAAATGCCTTGCTTTTTTTTTTATGCGTGTGTGTATGCGCATGCGTTTTTTTTTTTTTTTTGTTTAAATTTTGCTCGCTAAATATATTTTTATTGCATTTTTATAATTTTTTTGTTAATATTTAAAAAAAAAATAAAAAAAAGAGAAAGAGAGATGTGAAAATCATTCAACTAGGATGTACATATTACCATTGTTTTTTTTGTTTTTTTTACTTTACACTTGTTGCAACACTTATCTATTTCTGCTTTGTTTTTGTATCAATTTCACCTCAAAAACCTTCTTTACAGTTGATTATTAAAATTGTTATACGGTATATTTATTATTTCAATGTATGAAATATGTATTCTTCTCTTTAAATGTATATTTCCTTGTTCAATGAACTGTTTTTAATTTTTTTTTTTTTCCCAATTAGTGTGCTTTTTTTCTTTCATGTTGTTATAATTATAACTTTCACTCATCCATTAAAATATCCATTAAAAAACCACAGGAAAGGATGATTCAAAATTACAAATTAGTTAATTATTTTTTTTTTATATTGTATCCATGTTTTATCCATGGATAAGATACCATGAACAATTTGAACATCTTCATTACAAAATTGATATTTTACCTCTTTTTGTACGGAAGCTTTTATTAATGCAACGGAAGTACGGAAGTTTTTATTAATGCAACGGAAGATGTTTCAGAGACAAGATTTTTCATGGTTTTAAGAATCAATCTACATATCTATGTTTATCTAACATATAATTAATTATATATGAATCTTTAGATAATTGAACAAGGTATTAGATTTCACCAATATCAAGATGATACAAGACATGTAAAAAGATTATGGTTTGATGATGGTTCACACTAATCAAATTGAGAGTGACACACTATGAGGCAAAATGTACATGGCCGAAATTGGCATGGCACACAGTGCGTCGAAACGTACTGAAAGAGTTTAAAAAAATTTTTTTTTTGTCCATTATCATTTAAATGTTATATGTTTACCCTGATGAAAATCTTTTTTGCTGTAATATGAAATTTCATCAATTGGTGTCCATTGTATAATCAAACTTTTTTTTTTTAAAAACCTGTCTGCATATTTTTTTAATTGCTTTACTTTCATCAAGATCTACAACCACTCCTTTAAGTAAAGAAAAACCCATGCCTCTTAGAGTCGTGTTGACAACTTTGCTCATGTTAATGATGAAATAATTGTCCTTTTAAAAAATAAACTAATTGCTGTTTTAAAAAAAAAATTAATAAATATATGTCAGTAAACCATCCATCCCATTTTCTGGGAATCTAGTGGGGAACGGTTTTTGTGTGTGCTGGAGAATAAAGGCTGCATGTTCAGTTACTACAGACATATGTGCAGGTTAGAGTTTTTATTTTACACACACTCTCCACCCCCAGAAAAAATGTTTGGTCCAACTGGGAATTGAATCTTTGTCTTATCATCAGGTCGCATGTCCTTCGTAGAACGTTACATTCGCCACAGCCCGTCTGAAAGAATCTCTGTCGCTAGCCAGATCTCTCACAGAACGTTGCACTTACCATAGCCCATCTGAAAGAGTCTCTGTCGCTAGCCAGATCTCCCACAGAACGTTGCATTCATCACACCCCGTCTGAAAGAGTCTCTGTCTCTAGCCAGATCTCTCACAGAACGTTGCACTTACCATAGCCCATCTGAAAGAATCTCTGTCTCTAGCCAGATCTCTCACAGAACGTTGCACTTACCATAGCCCATCTGAAAGAATCTCTGTCTCTAGCCAGATCTCCCACAGAACGTTGCACTTACCATATCCCATCTGAAAAAGTCTGTCTCTAGCCAGATCTCCCACAAAATGTTGTATTCACCACACCCTGTCTGAAGAATCTCTAGCAGCCAGATCTCCCACAGAACGTTGCATTCACCACAACCTGTCTGAAAAAGTCTGTCTCTAGCCAGATCTCCCACAAAATGTTGTATTCACCACACCCTGTCTGAAAGAATCTCTAGCCAGATCTCCCACAGAACGTTACATTCACCACAGCCCGTCTGAAAGAATCTCTGTCTCTAGCCAGATCTCTCATAGAACGTTGCATTCACCACAGCCCGTCTGAAAGAATCTCTGTCTCTAGCCAGATCTCCCATAGAACGTTACATTCACCACAGCCCGTCTGAAAGAATCTCTGTCTCTAACCAGATCTCCCATTTCTATTGCCATGCTCAAGAGCTCCTTGATGTTTTGAAACCATTTTCTTGAGTTGCCCCTGATGTGTCGTCCAGGAATCATACCTTCCATTATTGTTTTTTCCAGCCCGTCTTTTTACATATCCATAGTAATTTAATTTCCTCTGTAGAGTGGTGTCTATAAGGCACTTAATACCTGCATCAACCTGATCAACACTGTGTTCAACTTTTGTGGTTTAAACCATTTTAAATCTAACTGTTCAACTTGTAATTATGATGAGATAACAAATAAGCTTGTCGGTTCATTTTCTTATCTGTTTTCAACACTAAAATAAATGAGAAAAATGGGTGCTATTAATTGAATAGATACTTGTGTAGGTAGGTGAGGCAGAGGTAGACCAAGACTAATGTGGGCTAGTTGATAACATTGAAAGGTGGACAAGTGAGCCTATAACAACTTGC
The DNA here is from genome assembly GCA_032433765.1 of Megaustenia siamemsis. Lineage (NCBI taxonomy): Eukaryota > Metazoa > Mollusca > Gastropoda > Stylommatophora > Ariophantidae > Megaustenia > Megaustenia siamemsis. The sequence continues at coordinate 24,800,477 of JAVIAB010000026.1, read as the reverse complement.
TGCATCAAGACAAGAGACTGAGTGAAATGGCACTCCGTGGTAGGCAACTTTCGATGTGGGGATGGCACCCATGAATGAATACTTATGTAAATTTTGACAACAAGAAACAGTGAAGGTAAATGAAGTCAAAGAAGAAAAGGCAAGATCTAGGTTAGAATGATCAAGTAAAAAGGAAAACAAGAGCTGTGTGAATACTTGAAATATGTGAAGACCCAGAGTTTTTTTTATTGGATTTTTGTCCCACAACATGACCTCTAGGACAAATCTGGTCAGAGGTTTGCAAAGATGCAGTTATAGGGCTGTCATCAGAACATGAAAGGGATTGTGGTCTTTGTCAAAACGACAAGACGGCAGATTTAATTCAAATGATGACCTCTGAAAAATCTGGCCAGAGAATACAGAACTGGAGTAAAGTTATAGGGCCGTCATCAGAACATGAAAGGGATTGTGGTCTATGTCAAAACAACAAGACGGCAGATCTAATTCAAATGATGACCTCTAAAAAATCTGGCCAGACAATGCTGAACTGGAGTAAAGGTTGGGATCGAACCCAATCTCTTGTCCTTTGTAGTCCAGTTCACTAACCACTGAGCTATCGCGGCTCCCATTTCATCTTTTAACGTAACCTATTTTCTCATCTATTCTCTCATTTTTTTTTACCGACATATCTTCTTCTAAAGTAACATCTCATTTTCATCTCTCCTGCTTTATCCGCATCTGAAAACTGCTCAACGCTCAACTGTTCTTCTTGAATGTATATTCTAACCTTCCCTACTATTTCTCTTCCCCCCCCCCCCCCCCCCCCCAATAATACTTTTGTGCTCGGTTGGGTTCTCAATCATTCCATGTAACGTACTGGCAGGTATTGACACAACATAAGAAATAACACTCTTTTTTTTTTTTTTTTTTTTTTTTAAAATCTCCATTTTATTTTTTCGTGTGTGTGCCATTTGTGTCTTGCCTTTGATGAAGATGTTTTTGTCATTAGAATGTAGGTTGTAATATGTTTCTATTAAAAATTATAATTATTTATATTTTTAATTATTTTTTTTGTTTGTGTTTTTGTGTTTATTACTGTATGTTGATAATTTATTGATGATTATATAGGGTTTTTTTTTTTTTTTTTTTTTTTTTTTTGGCTTTCGCCAGCTTTCACTGAATTTTGCGCATTAATCCATTTTTTCCTTGCAGCCATATGCACAGGGGTCCCTCGCCGCACAGGCAGATAACTCCGTCTTCAGAGGTACTCATATTTTTTTCCGCCAGTGAGTAATTGACGTTTCAAGACGGGCCCTCGCTGCTAAGACAAGGGGTGGTTGCCGCAGAGAAAAATCGCAAATAAAAATATCAACTGGTGCAGTCGGGACTCACAACCTCTCTGTCTCAAGACCAACCAGTCAGTCCCCCCCCCCCCCCCCCCCGTTGAAGTTTAAGACGTGGCCATTAGCATGGAGGTCATCATGCCAATGTGGCTGCAATGTAAATTCAAACTTAATCCTAAGCTTTCATTGTACTATCTATCTATCTCTCGTGCCATAGCCGGCCCATAGGGCATAGACCCAGATACTCTTTCTCTTATCTAAATTTTTATTCTAGCAGTTTTCAGTCCTTGTCAAGATCGTTTATCAAATCTCACCATTTGTCTCTGATCTGTGCAAGCAACTATATCTCATTGAGGGAACCGATTCCTGCTGCTTTTGCCTCTTTGATCAATGTTCTTCTCATTGTACCAGGAAACAGGAAAATCAAAATACATTAGGTCAGGTACACAATTATAAATCTTCAACTCAAATATTAAATCTGTACTGTTCTATTCTATTCATGGACCACTTTCACTGCTGGGGGACTGGTTGGTCTTGAGGAAAGACGCCGACCTCGAAAGAAGGAGGTCGTGTGTTCAAATCCCGGCAGTACCAGTTAGGATTTTTATCTGTGATTTCTCTCTGCTGCAACCACCCCTGGTCTCAGCAGCGAGGCCCGGCTTGAAACGTCAATTACTCATGGATGGGAAAAATATGAGTACCTCCAAAGACAGAGTTATCTGCCTGTGCGGTGAGGGACCCCTGTGCACACGGCTGCCAGGGAAAAACGGATTAACACGCAAAATTCAGTTCCTAGTCTCCAGGGACTTCATCAGGGGTAAAAAGCTGGCGAACGCAAAACAAAACTTTCACTGCTGTCTGCAATTCCCCATAACCACTCCACTCAAGTCACAGCTCCCACTAAAGCATGTTGACTAATTCTGTTAATGTCAACTACCATGCAGCCCTAATCAGCAACATAGGCGAAGATTCCAAACGACTTCCATTGAAAAGAGAGCGCATGGCCACTTTCTCACTCCAGTTTCCATAAAGACACACACTTAAAGCAGACACAGCAACTGAAACAGTTTATGTGACTACGTTAGCCTGCAAAAACAGGGTGACATGCGGCCATTTTGTATTGTCAGTAATGGCGTTAACAAGGTCGAACTTTAGTGTGAGCCAAAGCCAAGTTTGCTGCGTGGACAACTATTTGGATGACATCACGAAAGAGTGTCCAATGACACTTCTGACTTCTTCATCTTCTTCTTTTCTCTTTTCACTGATACCTAAAAGGTGTCATGGTTATATCATTTGTTGTTCTTGAGCTGCTCAAACTGCCTGAATTAGTGATTTTCATTTGTTGTTACATGTCTCTATCACTGCATCTATCCATTCTGACCAGGTGGCCAAACCATTTAAGTTGTTGTTCTATATATTCTTGGCAGGGTTTAGTTCCTACCATTTTTCTTATGGTTTCATCTGGTATTCTGTCTCTTCTTGTGTTGGTTTACTTCAATTTAATAAATTGCAACAACAACAAACAAAAACAAAAATAGAAATTCAATTGAATAAATTGCAAAAAAAAAACCAACTCTTAAACTGTCCTGTTACGTGGCTGTTTAACATGGAAAATAACTAAAGTAATAGTTGCAATGTTACAGACTTTCATTAATGGCATTGATATGTCTATAAGGATCTGTGTTCATGCTCTCTCCCTAATATCAGTATATCCATCATCGTCATCATCATGTACCAAGCCTGCTAGCGTTGGTGATCATGTCTCTCCACAACTTTCTATCTCGACAGTTATTTATCATTTCTGTTGTTGACCTTCTACCAAGCCATTCTCTTAAGCTGTCTAGTATCTTTTCTCTTTGCCTCCCACTATCTCTTCATCCCTGAATATTTCCTAGTTGTCACAATATATTCCAGCTGTTCCCTTCTCATTACATGAACAAAAAATAATGATTGTTTCTGTTTAATATTGGAAATTAGTTCTCTTTTTGCTTTGGCCTCTTTCAGAACGTTTTCATTACTTTGGGGGCCTCGGTAGCCTAGTTGGAAAACCACCCGACTGGGCTATCAATGTTCGGAGAACTGGTGTTCAGTTCCTGCTGGAAGCAGTGTGAATTGTACTTCTGGTTGAAAAAAAAATTATTCCCGCGGTCCACCCAGCCGCTGGCAGAAATGGGTATCAGGGTAGTGCTCTTGGAAGGTGAGGAATGTCACCTCGCATCATGAGTTTCAATACTTGTGAGTTTGATTTCTTTCCTCTGATGTTGGATTTTTAAGTCTTATTCTTCTACTACCTTTCAGCTGCATGTGGAGCATAGGTCTTCAACAAACACTTTCAGCTGCATGTGGAGCATAGGTCTTCAACAAACACTTTCAGCTGCATGTGGAGCATAGGTCTTCAACAAACACTTTCAGCTGCATGTGGAGCATAGGTCTTCAACAAACACTTTCAGCTGCATGTGGAGCATAGGTCTTCAACAAACACTTTCAGCCCCCTGTGGAGCATAGGTCTTCAACAAACACTTTCAGCCCCCTGTGGAGCATAGGTCTTCAACAAACACTTTCAGCCGCATGTGGAGCATAGGTCTTCAACAAACACTTTCAGCCCCCTGTGGAGCATAGGTCTTCAACAAACACTTTCAGCCCCCTGTGGAGCATAGGTCTTCAACAAACACTTTCAGCTCCCTGTGGAGCATAGGTCTTCAACAAACACTTTCAGCCCCCTGTGGAGCATAGGTCTTCAACAAAAGTTGTCCTGTTTCTTGCCATTCTGTTAAGATCATTCCGTGTCTTCCCCATCATCTTCATCTCTGCTTCTATCTGTCTTCTCCAAGAATTCCTTGGTTTTCCTCTTTGTTTTTTTCCCTGGGGATTCCAAAAAGAAGGGCCTGTTGTGTTTTACTCTCAGTTGCCTTCCACAGTGTGTGTCCTATCCAACACCATCATCTTCGCTTCGCTGTATCTCTTTATCCACTGGTATTTGACTGCTATTTTTTTTTTAAGTGTGGGGTAAAAATTACGACGGTAGCGTAGAAAGGTGCTGTTTTTTTTTTTACTTTATAAATTTCGCCAATTTTCAAGAGAACCATTTATTTACATTTTTTTTTTTCTCGTGATGGGGGAAATCTCCTCAGCCTTCGGTGAGACATCAAAGGAACTTTTGTAACACGGGAAGGCCAGCAAACAACAGTTTGAGGAAGCAGAACATATGGCTGGATTGAGGGACATATGGCAGTCGTATGAGTAGACAATGCGCAGTGCGCTTGAATTTCAGGCCTTAAATCTAATGTAACCCAGGAAATATTTACAGCATCTGATTCCCTGTGTCAGCTTGGGTAAACACACAACTAAGTTGCAAAAGTTCAAGGAAAATATACTATTTTTGGAAGATGCACCACAGAAATAAAAAGCAGAATAGCTCAGGCTAAAATAGCATTTCAGAAAATGAAAAACGTCTTTCTTATATAACAAGTCTATGTAAATAGAAGTATAAAAGAGAGTTCACCTGTGCTATATAGAGCCAATTCTGACCCATGGAAGCGAATCATGGACAGTAGACAAACAAATGGCAAGACGATTAGAGGCCTCAGAAATGGGATTTCTCAGAAGAATTTTGAAAGTTCCCTGGACAGCTAAAAAGAGGAAATTCTCAAAGAGGCCAACACTGAAAGGGAGCTCCTAAGAAACATCAGAAAGAAACAATCAATATTTTTTAGCACATCATGAAAGAGGAAAGTTGGAATACTTGGTTACAACTGGCAAAATACGGGGAAAGAGAGATCACGGATGACAAAGAGATAAAATAACTTTGTGTTATGACATGGAAAACATAATTGATACGATGCACTGTGGATAGAAGATTGTGGAAGGACATGATCGTCTATGCCAATCGGAATGGCATACGATGATGGTGATACTTTATTGAAAGTTTACAAAAAACTGCAGTATCAAAATTCATTGGGCACTTGCTTATTCTTTAAGTGACTTACAGTTCAATTCCTAAAAAATCTAGACCCACTTCTGGAGCGTAGATCTCTCCACCCATCCCTCTTCATGGGCATTTTCTATTCTTTTCTTCAATTTGGACAAATGTTCTCAAGAAAGTTCCCATAACTTCTCTTCTCCATGTATACCTCACAGCCACTAGCTTTTATCAGAAAGTAGTATTTTAGTTATTATGGAAAGAATTCAAAACAAATGAGGAAATTAGAGAAATCGCCTATCAACCACTAATATCTTCAGTAATAAAGAAAAGACAATGATGGTCATATGTTGGACATGTGATGAGGAGAGATAATAACCGAATAACAAAGCAAACCCTCGTGGCTGGGAAACAACAGGTAAGAGGAAAAGAGGCTGACCCAGAGAGACACTAAGAAGAACTTTGATCAGAGAGGCAAGAATTGGCTCCCTCAATAAGATAGAGCTGCTTGCACAGAACAGAGACAAATGGCAGATTTGATTAAAGATCTTTACAATAATTTAATCACAAATGTTCCAATAATTTAACCACAAATGTTCCAATAATTTAACCACAAATGTTAAAATAATTTAATCACAAATGTTACAATAATTTAATCACAAATGTTCCAATAATTTAACCACAAATGTTCCAATAATTTAACCACAAATGTTACAATAATTTAATCACAAATGTTACAATAATTTAATAACAAATGTTCCAATAATTTAACCACAAATGTTACAATAATTTAATCACAAATGTTACAATAATTTAACCACAAATGTTCCAATAATTTAACCACAAATGTTACAGTAATTTAATCACAAATGTTCCAATAATTTAACCACAAATGTTCCAATAATTTAACACCTGTCACTTATGATCATTGTTTATTTCTTCTTCTTTCCTTCCTCATTTGACTTACAGCGTCAAGGGGAGATATAATCTTTTGCTCGTTTGTTTGCTTCTACTGCTGTTATGTTTCCTAGGGCTTCTAATATTCCATTGATCCATCTTTTTCGTGGTCGGCCCTTGGGTCTGGTGTTCTCGCAACGTCTATTGAGGGCTCGTTGTGTTGTGGTCATGTGGCCAATCCATTTTATCTGTTTTTTCTTTATATATTCTATAGCGGGGGTTATTCCTAGCTTTTTTCTCAGTTCCTCATTTCTGATCTTGTATCTCAGACTGTTTCCTGTCATTCGTCTGGCACATTTCATCTCAGTATTATTTTTCTTATTGTTCTTGCATCTAGGGTCCAGGTCTGGCATTGGTAGCACAACATTGGGATGAAGATTGTATTGTAGAGTGCCGGTTTTGCCTCTAATTATTTCCTTGTTGGACAATGGTGGTGATAGCTGTCCAATGATTTGACAAGCTTTGTTCCATCTTGATTCTATCTCTGCTGTTTGAGAATTATCGTTTGTTATTAGACTTCCTAGGTATTTGAATTCCTCCACTTGTTTTAGTTGTCTGCCTTCTATAGTTGACTCATGACTTCTGTTTTGTTGATGTTGATTTTCATGTTGTATTTTGTGCCTGTTCTGTTGAGTCTAAGTGTTCTTGTAGATCTTCTATTTTTGTCATTGTATATTTAAAAAAAAAAAGTAAAGTACCCCCGTCACGCTAAGTGGCATATAGGGAATATGGTGTTAGTGACCATATATTTTACAGACCTTCGACACATGATTTTTGGGGTAATATGGTCGGTATTACACCTGTGCCACTTTACTTTCCCAGAAAAAAATACAGTACCCATTAAAGGTTGGGTGAAGCCGTCGGTTGGGATTGAACTCTACCTCTTGTCCTTTGTAGTCCAGTTCACTAACCACTGAGCTATCGCGGCTCCCTCATTGTTTATTTACTAGAGCAAAATTGTGCTCGTCGTGTTTCAGAAGTGAGAAAATTTCACTACACTACTAAAATATCATCAACAAACAGCTGTGATCTGGGTATTCCTGGTTTTTTTTTTAACCTGTGAATAGCACGACAATACCTGTCTTGCTATTAAAAAAAAAAAAAATAAAGTACCCCCGTCACGCCAAGTGGCGGATAGGGATATGGTGTTAGTGACCATAAATTTTACAGACCTTCAGCACATGATTTTTGGGGTGATGCGGTCAGTATTACGCCCGTGCTGCTTTACTTTCCCAGAAAAATATCCGGTACCCATTAAAGGCTGGGTGGACCCGGAAGCCGTCGGTTGGGATTGAATCCTACCTCTTGTCCTTTATAGTCCAGTTCACCAAGTTGTTCTATATATTCTTGGCAGGTTTTTGTTCCTACATTTTTCTAAGTGGTAAAGAATACATAGGATCACCTTTGTCTACGTCCCTGGGCATGCGGGAGTAGGGGAAAATGAAAGAGTGGACAGGTTGGCTAGCTGTGCTGTCGTTGAAGACGGTCAACTAATGGATCAGGTGAACGTCATCAACACCCGCCGAAATGTGGAAAAAACACAAGTCTTTGACAACCATGAGTCCATGTCACTCCTTCGGATGAAAGAGATTGGAGTTAAGATGGGCACAGCCAGAAACGAGAAACTTAGTGGGCGTGTAAGAAGACTTATCAATCAACACAGAACTGGAGTCATCTGTTGCTGGACACTGCAGGACTTGCTGAGGAGGGGATCTGAGCACCTATGGACATGTTCAGAGTGCAATGATGATGACCCGCTAATAACTCAATAACCCTACATGGCTATTGTCGTTTTATGATTTCTAACCGCCGAGTAGTCATGTGGCAATATTCTCAGTGTAGTGCTCTGGCCAAAGCATGGAAGTCATGTAAGGAGCCACTGTCATATGCCACAAAGCATAGTTTATTAAATTTTTTTTTAAATAAAAAATTAATGTAGTTCGCAGCTAATATCCTAAAGATAAAAAACAATATAATAACAAAATATACTGTGTTAAAAGTATAATCAAACACTGCCGTTGATGGATGTTGTCTTATCTTGTTCATGTACTGTCTTTCTAACCTCCTTTACCTTTCACTATTGAGAGATAATTCTACTTCTTCTTTCCATCCTCTTTTGCTTTTCAGCGTCGAGGGGAGGTTTAATTTGCAGTCTTTTGCTCTTCTGTTGGCCTCTGCTGCTGTTATGTTTCCTAGTGTTTCTAATATTTCATCAATCCATCTTTTTCGTGGTTGGCCCTTGAGTCTGGTGTTCTCGCAACATTTATTGAAGGCTTATTGTGTTGTGTTTTGATCTTTCTGCCTAGTCACATGGCCAAACCATTTTATCTGTTGTTTCTTTATATACTCTATGGTGGGGGGGCTATTCCTAGCTTTTTTCTCAGTTCTTCATTTCTGATCTTATCTCGCAGACTCTTTCCTGTCATTCGACTAACACATTTCATCTCATTAGTGGTTATTTTTCTCGTTCTTGCATATATGATCCAGGTCTAGCATTGGTAGCACAACGTTGGGATGAAGATTGTATTGTAGAGTCCAGGTCTGGCATTGGTAGCACAATGTTGGGATGAAGATGGAAGACAATTTAGTCTTCTTAACAGTACTCTATGGTTTACCTGACATATGGTACTTTGAGCAAGAGCAGATGTTTAGCTTGTTCAATTCTTGGGAGGCCTGTCCTGTTGTATCATCTGCCTCTACTGCTATATCATCTGCCTCTACTGCTATATTATCTGCCTGTCCTGTTGTATCATCTGCCTCTACTGCTATATCATCTGCCTCTACTGCTATATCATCTGCCTGTCCTGTTGTATCATCTGCCTCTACTGCTATATTATCTGCCTGTCCTGTTGTATCATCTGCCTCTACTGCTATATTATCTGCCTGTCCTGTTGTATCATCTGCCTGTACTGTTGTATTATCTGCCTGTACTGTTGTATCATCTGCCTCTACTGCTATATCACCTGCCTGTACTGTTGTAGCATCTTCCTGTACTGTTGTAGTATCTGCCTGTACTGATATATCATCTGCCTGTACTGTTGTATCATCTGCTTGTACTGTTGTAGCATCTACCTGTACTGCTGTAGCCTGCCTATACTGCTATACCATTCGCCTGTACTGTTGTAGCATCTGCCTGTACTGTTACAGTATCCACCTATACTGTTGTATTATCTACCTGTACTGCTATACCATCTACCTGTACTGTTGTATCATCTGCCTGTACCGTTGTATCATCTGCCTGTACAGTTGTATCATCTACCTGTACTGCTATACAAACTGCCTGTACTGTTGTATCATCTACCTGTACTGCTGTATCATCTACCTGTGCTGCTATACCATCTGCCTGTACTGTTATAGCATCCACCTGTACTGTTGTATCATCTGCCTGTATTGTTTTATCATCTGCCTGTACTGTTATAGCATCCGCCTGTACTGTTTTATCATCTGCCTGTATTGTTGTTGTAGCATCTGCCTGTACTGTTATAGCATCCTTCTGTACTGTTTTATCATCTGCCTGTACTGTTATAGTATCCGCCTGTTCTGTTGTATCATCTGTCTGTACTGTTATAGCATCCGCCTGTACTGTTTTATCATCTGCCTGTACTGTTATAGTATCCGCCTGTTCTGTTATATCATCTGCCTGTACTGTTATAGCATCCACCTGTACTGTTTTATCATCTGCCTGTACTGTTATAGTATCCGCCTGTTCTGTTGTATCATCTGCCTGTACTGTTATAGCATCCGCCTGTACTGTTTTATCATCTGCCTGTATTGTTGTTGTAGCATCTGCCTGTACTGTTTTATCATCTGCCTGTACTGTTATAGCATCCACCTGTACTGTTTTATCATCTGCCTGTACTGTTATAGCATATGCCTGTACTGTTTTATCATCTGTCTGTACTGTTATAGCATCCGCCTGTTCTGTTGTATCATCTGCCTCTACTATTATAGCATCCACCTGTACTGTTATATCATCCGCCTGTACTGTTTTATCATCTGCCTGTACTGTTATAGCATCCGCCTGTTCTGTTGTATCATCTGCCTCTACTATTATAGCATCCACCTGTACTGTTATAGCATCCGCCTGTTCTGTTTTATCATCTGCCTGTATTGTTGTAGCATCTGCCTGTGCTGCTATACCATCTGCCTCTACTGTTATAGCATCCGCCTGTACTGTTTTATCATCTGCCTGTACTGTTATAGCAACCGCCTATTTGTCTATTGTCCCTTCAATCCAAAGATGGCACATCGGGCAGATATTCTAGACTCCATGTCCAATGATCTTTTCTTCTAATTCTCAGATGGAGAGGATCCACGTTATATCTCACCTCATGTCCCTATTCTGGGCAAGCCTCTCAACAAGGGAGCTGATGCCTGCTGTTGTTTGTTGCTTCTCACCACAATGTCCTTTATAGTGTTTCTTTAGGTCATCCTTTTTTTTTTTATACCGTCCGGTTCCGATCTAAGAGTCGAGAGTTCTGTTTAAGTAACAATTGATGTTTCACAATAGCGACCTTTATAGGCCACCGATCAAATTAATCAACTGTTGATGCTTTTTGTGAAATGATGCTTTTAGGTCACTAAATTACATGTCTAAACCATTTATGTATAAAGATCTGTGCTCACAACCCTCTCCCCTATTAATATCCCCTATAAAGATCTCGACTCACACCCTGTCCCATATTAATATCATCTGTAAAGATCTGTGCTCACACCCTCTCCCCTATTAATATCACCTATAAAGATCTGTGCTCACACCCTCTCCCCTATTAATATCCCCTATAAAGATCTGTGCTCATACTCTCTCCCCTATAAAGATCTGTACTCACACCCTCTCCCCTATTAATATCACCTATAAAGATCTGTGCTCACACTCTTTCTTATTAAAATCTCTATAAAGATCTGCGCTCACACTCTCTCTCTTATTAATATCCCTATAAAGATCTGGATTCACACCTTCTCCCTTATTAAAGTCCCTACAAAGATCTGTGTTCACACTTTCTCCCTTATTAATGTCCTTATAAAGATCTGTGCTCACACCCTCTCCCCTATTAACATCCACTTTAAAGATCTGTGTTCACACCCTCTCCCCTATTAATATCCCCCTATAAAGATCTTGCTCACACTCTCTCCCCTATTAATACCCCCTATAAAGATCTTGACTCACACACTCTTCACTATTAATATCCCCCTATAAGGATCTGTACTCACACCCTCTCCCTTATTAATATCCCTTATAAAGATCTGTGCTCACAACCCCTCCCCTATTAATATCCCCTATAAAGATCTGTGCTCACACCCTCTCCTCTATTAATATCCCCTATAAAGATCTGTGTTTACACCCTCTCCTTAATATTCCTATAAAGTTCTGTTATCACACCCTTTCCCTTATCCTGTAAACATCAGGTCCACACACACTCTCTCATTTATTATAACTCAGGACTGGCATTATTCCTACTTTTTTCTAATTTCTTCATTTTTCATTTTGTCTTTTAGCATTACATAAACCTGGGTATTCTTCAAAGACGCCTCTCATTTTGTCTTTTAGCATTACATAAACCTGGGTATTCTTCAGACGCCTCTCATTTTGTCTTTTAGCATTACATAAACCTGGGTATTCTTCAAAGACGCCTCTCATTTTGTCTTTTAAAAAAGTAGTAGTAAAAAGTAAAGTACCCCCCGTCACGCCAAGTGGCGTATAGGGAAATATGGTGTTAGTGACCCTATATTTTACAGACCTTCAGCACATGATTTTTGGGGTAATGTGGTCGGTATTACGCCCGTGCTGCTTTTACTTTCCCAGAAAAAATCCGGTACCCATTTAAGGCTGGGTGAACCCGGAGCCGTCGGTTGGGATCGAACCCTACCCCTTGTCCGTAGTAGTCCATTTCACTAACCACTGAGCTATCGCGGCTCCTACTAATTTTTAGGGAATTAGTAAAACCCAGGTGTCCTCGCCAGGGAACGAACCCCGGCTGTTGCCGTGGTAAGCCAACCGCCTATCGATTGCGCTAACCGGACACCCATTTTGTCTTTTAGCATTACATAAACCTGGGTATTCTTCAAAGATGCCTCTCATTTTGTCTCTTAGCATTACATAAACCTGGGTATTTTTCAAAGACGCCTCTCATTTTGTGTTTTAGCATTACATAAACCTGGGTATTCTTCAAAGACACCTCTCATTTTGTGTTTTAGCATTACATAAACCTGAGTATTCTTCAAAGATGCCTCTCATTTTGTAGCTATAATCTTTCTTTTCTCCTGTGCTGTTAGTGTCCATGTTTGGCGCTGGTAGCAAACTGCTGGGTAAAAAACTGAAATGCTTTATTTCAAACTAGGTATCTTCTACTTGTGTACCATATCTCAGCACTACATCAGCTCCCAAAATTAATTAATTAATTTAATCAACTTTCATTAATTTAATTTTTTTTTTCCTCCATAAAATATGTGAATGTTACATTATGTGATTTCAACACTTTTTAATTAGATACAAGGTTTTCAAATATTTTTTTGTATGTGGACCAATACACGTTTTGTTATTTAGATTAAACATTTCATTATGTCATTTAAATAACAAAAGCACCTATGTGGTAGTCAAGAATGCAGTTCGTAAAATATTTTGTTGAGAAAAGTTTTGAATAATAAAACATGTCAATGATTACAAATCTAATTTTCTTCTTGTATTTGATCATTGGCTAGCAGAATAGCCAGTAATTAACATATGTTAAACACCTTGTAGAACAATAACATATTCTTTCTTTGTGTACCTTCCATATTGTATGAGTTTCCATATGGACGTACGGATTTTTCTAAAAATTTGACTTGTAAGTTTCACAGGGTAATTTGTACGGGAAAATAGATTATGTTACTTTCTGCTTTGTTTTTTTCTATTTTGAAATGTGAGTGAAGAAATGTGATCGATGGTTTGACAAACTGTCATTGTAAAAAGTATTGTTATGGAAACAGAACCATAGATTTTAGAAGCAGTGATCTCTGCAATATGTGTCATTTTGGCACACAAGGTTTCTGTTTTTGAAATTGTGGTTCTGCCCTATGTGCCGTCTTTGTAATTTTTAATAAAATTTGTTAGCGGCAAATGTGGTCTAGTATAAACAAGAAAATGTAGACAGGCTGAGCTGATCATGCCCCGCCATGAAGAAGACAAGAAACTCAGAATCTACCAGAAAAGCTACTATGTTCTGTGGGAGAAACAGTGAAAATACCAGGGTTTTTTTTTTCCTTTTGTAAGAGTTTTTTTTATGTAGTATAGAGGCTTGTATTTAACCATTAATTACAATACTTATCTGTAATTCCCCCAGTTACGATACCGTAGTAAAAATTACTACCACTTAAATGTAACATCAGGTGCTATAAAAATTGTAATTTCTCTGAACTGTTGACACAGTCCCATTTGTTCACACTAGGCAAAACATGGGGACTCAAAATTCCTGGCTCAGGTTGATTTATGATCTGAGTTTCACCTCATGGACCGGACGTTGTTACAATATCTATCGGTACGGCAGTCTTAAGTCTGTCAATATGTTCGGTGACTGAATAGCGTTATTTGCCGTGTTTCCAGAGCCACATAGGGTTGCTTTATGTCTACCCAATGACCAGGAAATTTCCCTAGTCACAGCAACAAAAAATTTTTAAAAAGGGAGAAAATGAAAAGCGGCCAATTTCTTGAAAATTGTCAATTTTTTTTTTTTTTACGCATTCAATAATGTATTCTCACACGATCTCAAAAAAAATTCAACAGCAATGGAAACAAATTAAACACTTAAGGGTTGCTGAAAGTGGTTATTAGGAAGGTAAACAGGGGGTGTAATGTTTGAATACGGAAAAATTGTCAAATTTTGAGGAATTTGTGGTTTGATGTGGTAAATTTTACTAGGATATTGTAGATGAAGTTTTAAAACAACTAAAAAGGAAAAGAGAACTACTAAACACAATTAGAACAAGACAAATTAAATTTTTAGGGCATGTTAAAAGACACAACAGCCTAATAAAAGTAATATTGGTAGGGAAAATACATGGTAAAAGAGGCAGAGGTAGACCAAGACTAACATGGACCAGTGACATCAAAAGATGGACAAGTCAACCTATGAAAATCTGCACCATCAAAGCAAGAGACAGAGTGGAATGGTGCTCCATGGTAGCCAACCTTCGATGCGGAGATGGCACTCAATGATGATGATGTAATCTAGGGTTTAAAAAATATGGAATGTATGTCTTTGATCCATAATCATCTACCACAGGGTGTCTCATGTTTGGCCCAAACTGTGCATATTTACCTCCAATGTTTAGTTTTTTTTAAATGTTTGGTACATTTTACAATAAATGGATGCAGGATGGCTTCTGCTAACTGAAGTTTGAAAACTACATTTCAAGTTCTCTTTGACTGTATTCTTCTTCTTCTCCTGCTGCGATCATGGCTCATTCAGACTATGGCTCTGGACTCTTATGAAGGCAGCTGTCTGTTTAAGTGATTTGGTTGCCCTGTATAGTTTATCTTCCAGGGAGGTGGATGTGGACAACATTGTCCTTCTCATGCCTGTGTACTGGGGGCAATCCTGTAGAACATGTTTTGTAGTCATATTGTCCAGTGTACAGTGGCATAGGCTGGTTGTACCTATTTTGAATTTGGTGAACATGTGATTTCTAATTCTATTGTGGCCAGTGCTTATGCGAAGTATGATGACTTGATCCCTCTTTGATAGTTGGAGGTATCCATCCCTCTCGTTATACTTGGGTGTTCTCGTTTCCATTTTTCATGATACTGGCCTTTGATGATGGATTTGGCTTCATCATAGCTGACCAGTTGGTTCTCTTGTGGTAATCTTCCTCCCTCTTTAGCTAATTTGTCTGCACGATTATTTCCGTGTATATTACAGTGTTATGGTACCCACTGGATGACACCTCTCTGGAAGTTATTGCACAGTTGGTCTAGGGTTGTTCTCAAGTCATCTAGCTCACTGTTCCTGGGCGCTTTGATTGTATGAAACCAAACTAAAATATATATATGCCCTTTCATTATTACAGACATTTAAAAGCATGCCATCGGCAATTTTTTTTTAAAAATCAGACGCTGTCCTACCAAACGTGAGGCCTTATTACTAAACTTTTAGTTGTGTCCCTTGTTTTAGCGAAGTGCACAGATGATGAAGATCGTTATGCCTAGATCAAATATAGTTCCTAAATGGGTATTTTTAATACATCTTCTGCAAGGACTTAAAACAAAATTAAATTACATCAAATTGATAATTTTATGTTATTCTCTTAAATATTCACTTTAATAGTAAATAAAATAAATTAGTAATAATTTATGGTGGCTTTTTTTAGATAGCAGCTGATCTGTAATTTTGGCGCACAATTAACCCGACCTAGATAATTAATATTCCGATACAGCGTTATTGGAAAAAAAGAATTAATGCTTAAAAAAAATAATAACTACGCGGCAGCGAGACATAATTTAAAATGTAAACGAATTGTCACCTTCATAGTTGTTACAGATTTTTTTTAAATCTCACTGCCACATAGTTTTCTCATAATCATGTTTAGATATGTAGGTCACTCTTAACTTTTTACCGGCAACGGTCGCGATCGATGGTGATTTGTTTAAAACAACTTTCTTAACCCAAATGAACGTATGTCAGTGGTGAAACTTCACAGAACATTGAATGGTATATTAAATTATTATTTTGGTTCATTTTTTAACTCACCTTACATATGGTACTTTGAGCAACATTGGATGTTTAGCTTGTTCAACTCTTGGGTGGTCTGTCTCTGCCTCCCTGAGCGGCAGCAGGACAGGCAGAAGCTACTGTAGTATAGGCAGAAGCTACAGCAGTACAGGCAGAAGCTACGACAGTACAGGCAGAAGCAACGGCAGTACAGGCAGAAGCTACGACAGTACAGGCAGAAGCTACGGCAGGACAAGCAGAAGCTACTGCAGTACAGGCAGAAGCTACGGCAGTACAGGCAGAAGCAACGGCAGTACAGGCAGAAGCTACGGCAGGACAAGCAGAAGCTACTGCAGTACAGGCAGAAGCTACGGCAGTACAGGCAGAAGCTACGGCAGTACAGGCAGAAGCAAAGGCAGTACAGGCAGAAGCTACTGCAGTACAGGCAGAAGCTAAGGCAGTACAGGCAGAAGCAAAGGCAGTACAGGCAGAAGCTACTGCAGTACAGGCAGAAGCTACTGCAGTACAGGCAGAAGCTACGGCAGTACAGGCAGAAGCTACGGCAGTACAGGCAGACGCAACGACAGTACAGGCAGAAGCAACGGCAGTACAGGCAGAAGCAACGGCAGTACAGGCAGAAGCTACGGCAGTACAGGCAGAAGCTACGGCAGTACAGGCAGAAGCTACGGCAGTACAGGCAGAAGCTACGGCAGTACAGGCAGAAGCAACGGCAGTACAGGCAGAAGCTACTGCAGTACAGGCAGAAGCTACGGCAGTACAGGCAGAAGCTACGGCAGTACAGGCAGAAGCAACGGCAGTATAGGCAGAAGCTACGGCAGGACAGGCAGAAGCTACTGCAGGACAGGCAGAAGCTACGGCAGTACAGGCAGAAGCAACGGCAGTATAGGCAGAAGCTACGGCAGTACAGGCAGAAGCTACGGCAGTACAGGCAGAAGCTACGGCAGTACAGGCAGAAGCTACGGCAGGACAGGCAGAAGCTACGGCAGGACAGGCACAGACAGACCTCCCAAGAGTTGAACAAGCTAAACATCTGATGTTGCTCAAAGTACCATGTCAGGTAATTTCGAAAAGGAAACAAAAATAATAATTATATATACCAATGACAGCATTTTGGTTCACTTTAGATAGTTTTTTTTATTAGTTTTTTTTATTAGATAGTTTTTTTTATTAGATAGTTTTTTATTAGTTTTTTTATTAGATAGTTTTTTTTATTAGATAGTTTTTTTTTATTAGATAGTTTTTTTTTTACTTGTTAGAAAAGCAAAACATCCATTAATAACAGGGAATTTATATATATTTTTTAAAACTACGTTTTGAGAACCAACCCCTCCATTGCCACCTATCGTAAAATAATCTGCGTCGCATGGTGCTAGCAGAGTTTTTCTCGAAGGCTGAACTAAAATTGACAGAAGAGGTCAATTACACATAAAATTGATAGTCATAAACTGAAAGATGAAGCCATAAAGGAAAAGTTTAACATAGAGCTAAGTAATTGTTATTCAGCACTCGGTGAAATAGACTTAGATATCAATGAAATGTGGGACTCACAGAGCAAAATACTAATGACAGCAGCAGAAGCAAGTGCCGGACTGAAGAAAATGGAAAAACGAGCTTGGATCTCAGACACCACATGGAAATACATCAAAGAAAGAAGAGAAGCAAAGAGAGCCGTGACTAATGTAAAGACAGATCTTGGAAAGGTTCTGGCAAAAGCAACATACAAAGAATTAGACAACAAAGTGAAAAGTTCGGCAAGAAGAGATACAAGAGCTTATATAGACAACTTGGCAGAGAAAGCAGAGACAGCTGCAATTACAGGAGACAGCAGAACTCTCTATACTGTACAAAAGATGCTGACAAACACCTATACATCCAGTGGAACACCAATTCTAGACAAATCTGGATTAATGCTAACAACAAGCGCAGACATAAAAGCCCGTTGGGCGGAACACTTCAAAGAAATTCTTAACCGTCCACTACCTCACAGTTTAATAGATTTTGAAGCTGAAACACCAGCAGCAGAATTAGATGTAAATTTAGATGACTTCACCTTGAGTGAAATATAAACCACCTTAAAGCTAATGACCAATAACAAGGCTGCTGGAGAGGATAAGTTAACAGCTGAGATCCTCAAGGCAATTGATAGCCATAATTTAATACATCTCCAAAAAATGTTCAACATCATTTGGAAAACAGAGAAGACGCCTCATAAATGGAAAAAAGGAATCATTGTTAAGATCCCAAAAAAGGGCAATCTTAGAGATTGTAACAACTGGAGAGGCGTGACACTTTTGTCAGTTGCCTCAAAGTTATTCTGTAAAATCATCCTAAATAGAATAAAGGATTCAATAGATACAGTAATACGTGAAGAACAGGCTGGGTTTAGAAAAGGGAGAAGCTGTCTTGACCACATTTTTACTCTACGACTTATATTGGAGGAACACATTGAAAAGCAAAAACCTTTTGTACTTAACTTCATCGACTTCAAAAAAGCATTTGATAGTATTCATAGAGATTCTTTGTGGAAAATTCTGAAGCAATATGGTTTACCATCAAAAATCATAAATATTATCAAAGACATGTATGATGGTTACACATGTGCAGTTCGAACAGAGGAAGGACTGAGCGAATGTTTCCCAATAGAAACTGGGGTTAAACAAGGATGTATTTTATCGCCCTTGTTATTTGGAATTGTTATGGACTTCATAATGAAGAAATGCTGCAATGGTAATAAAGGCATCGAATGGATACAAGGAGACCATTTGGAGGACCTCGACTTTGCTGATGACATAGTTCTCATCAGCAGTCAGATAAAAACGATGCAGGAAAACACAAATGAACTATCATCAATAGCCAGCAAAATTGGGCTTGAGGTCAATCATGAAAAGACTAAAGTCATGAAAAGTTTAATTCCAACAAGTGACAAAATATACATGGAAAACAAACCAGTAGAAGAGATCGATCACTTTATCTATCTTGGAAGTCACATTGATCGAGAAGGGGATACGAGCAAAGAAATTAGAATCAGACTGGCTAAAGCAGCAATGTCTTTCAGAAGCCTTGAAAAGTTGTGGAAATCAAAACTCATTAGCACAAACACAAAACTTAGGCTATTCAAATCAAATGTACTATCAACCCTTACGTATGCGTGTGAAAGCTGGAAAACAACAAGAGATATAGAAACAAAGTTGAACGCATTCGAAAATAAATGTCTAAGGAAAATACTTGGTATAGAATGGAACGAATTCAAAACAAACGAGGAAATTAGAGAAATCGCCAATCAACCACTAATATCTTCAGTAATAAAGAAAAGACGATGGTCATACGTTGGACATGTGATGAGAAGAGATAATAATCGAATAGCAAAGCAAGCCCTCATATGGGAAACAACAGGTAAAAGAAAAAGAGGAAGACCCAGGGAGACACTGAGAAGAACATTGATGAGAGAGGCAAGAGCAGCAGGAATCGGCTCCCTCAATGAGATAGAACTGCTTGCACAGAACAGAGACAGATGGCGAGATTTGATAAAATATCTTTAAAAGAAAACTGCTAGAACAAAAATTCATATAGGAGAAGGTGTATCTTGGTCTACGCCCTCGAAAGGTCAATAGATAGATAGATAGAACTAAAATAGTCATCATTATATAGAAAAAAAGACCCTGTGTTGGCAATCCTCTTATTCCTGATAGTATGTAAAGTACCCCCGTCACGCCAAATGGCGTATAGGGAAATATGGTGTTAGGTGACCCTATATTTTACAGACCTTCAACACATGATAATTGGGGTAATGTGGTCGGTATTACGCCCGTGCTGCTTTACTTTCCCAGAAAAATCCGGTACCCATTTAAGGCTGGGTGAACCCGGAAGCCATCGGTTGGGATCGAACCCTACCCCTTGTCTTTTGTAGTCCAGTTCACTAACCACTGAGCTATCGCGGCTCCCTTATTCCTGATACTAATAAATATTTGAACGTAAAGCAGAATAAATAAGACACAGTTATATCATAAGGTTAATTTCTTTTATTTTATTTTGACTTCATCTCATTTGTATGCTATTTTTTAGATTTGTAAAGTATGTAGGGTTTTTTATTTTTTCACTTGTAAGTGATTATTTGTTCATACTTCAACATTATAATCTAAGAATTCAACAAAGTCAACGTAGATCACATTTTTGTTTTTCACATTTCACGTGTTTCAAATTTCAACTCTCATGTCCAAAATAAACCACAGCTGTCTCATCCTGCATGATCTCATGGTTTTGACATTCATTGGTGCTCTGTATATCTGCTAAAACTACTTTACTCATACACTGTTATAGTTATCTGTGACTAGGGCATCCTTTTTCCACAAGGCTGTAACTGTGTTCTTCATTACCTCATTGCAATCAGCTTACACAACACTTTTACGTGTTTCTACAATATACATAATTCTGTTAGTGTTTCTACGTTATACAACATTCTGTGAGTGTCAATATATGATACATTTTATGAGTGATTCCACATAATGCAACATTAAGTGTTTTGTATATAAACAATATTATATAAGTTTACTTGCATTGCACATTTTTGTGAGTTTACTGACGTTATATAACACTGTGAGTTTGTCTACATTATGTTGGTTCCTCAATATTATACGTGAGTTTATCTACATTATAATGTTGGTTTTCAAAATAATGCAACATTATGTGAGTATGTTTACACCGCAAAACACTTTATGTGTACATAACTGCATAAACGATACCCCACATTATGTATGTGAATTTGTCTTCATCGTACATTATTATGTTAGCTTGTCTACAAGATACAACCTTGACGTCATTTTTACAGCTTTATAAACAATGCTGTTTTATGAGTGTTTCAACATCATATCACATATGAACAGCTTTATTTATTGATGTTTCTACAATATGTGATGTTATCGTATGCTACTATAACTATCCCTACATCATATCACTAACAACACTTTTTATTGATGTTATAACAACATATAATGTTTGTCATAGCTGCTTCTAATCATTTGCATGAATTAAACACTACCGTATGGTTGTTTAAACAATATACCACGTTGTTGTATGTCAACATGTCTACAAAATTGTAATACTGTGAAATGACAAGTATTTTAATAAACACAGCTTCATTATTGTTTCTTGTTTAGTGTTTGTCTGTCAGGTCAGGTAATTTTACCTGCTACTATATGCAGTAAACAGTACAACCTGTGGCTGGCCTGCTGCCTTGCAGGTTAAGCTCCGGACAGTAAAAGGCTAAGGGAGGGTATACCCCGAAATAAAACAACCCCACTGCCTTGTGGGTGAAACTTTTTAGCCAAAGGCTAGCGGAGCCAACCGTAAACAAACCGACGGAATGCAGCAGAAAACTACCGTCGTAACTTCTTTGTACGATCATGAATCGCCACAACAATAGAGCAAAGAGAGAAAATACCAGACAACTTAAGAGAATAGCTTGGCAGAAGGTCAACAACAGAAATAATAAAGAACCATCGAGAACGAAAGTTGTGGAGAGACATGATCACCTATGCCAGTAGACCCGCTACTTGATGATGATGACATTTAGTGTTAGACATTATAGTGAAGGAAAGAAAAAAAAATAAAGGATTCAGTCTCAATAACAAAAAGACAGAGGTATTGGTAACAACAAAGAAAAAGACATCACCGCAATGCACAATAAAGACAAGTGGAGCAATATTAAAACAGGTAAATGAATTTAAATATCTGGGAACAATGTTAACCTCAGATGGGAGATGTACAACAGAGATGAGATGCATAATGGCACAGGCAAAAGCAGTTTTCCAAAAAATTAGGAAGATACTGTGTAACAAGAAAAAGAGCTCTTAAATGTTGTGTAGACCCAGTCTTAATATATAGGATGTGAATCATGGACAATAGGACAACAGACAAGAAAATCACTGGAGACTGTAGAGATTTGGTTTTACAGAAGAATGTTGAGAATACTATAGACAGCTAAGAAGAGTAATGAAAACGTTCTAAAGAGGCCAAAGCAAAAATAGAGCTAATTTCCAATATCAGGAAGAAACAATCATCATTTTTAGCCATGTAATGAGAAGAGAACAGCTGGTATATGTTGTAATAACTGGGAAAATTGAGGGACGAAGAGATACCAGACAGCTTAAGAGAATGGCTTGGCAGAAGGTCAACAACAGAAATGATAAATAACTGTCGAGATCAAAAGTTGTGGAGAGACATGATCACCTACGCCAGCAGGCCCGGTACATGATGATGATGATGCCACTCTACTAGAAATGAACCGTCGAAAAAAGGGGGATACTTTTCAATGGTTCATTGTAGTGAACAAAGATGATCAGCACAGTTATCTCTCTTTATTGTGAACATCAATTATTTGAACAAAATCAGTTACTTCACAAAGATCAATTACTAAAAAAAAAAACATAAATTATTTTACTAGGATCAATTACTTCATAAATATAACTTACTGCGCATAGGTCAATTTTAATAAAGATCAGTTATTTAACAGATCTCAATTACTTCACAAAAAATCAATTACTTCACAAAAATCAATTACTTCACACAAATCAATTACTTCACAAAAAATCAATTACTTCACAAAGGCCAATGAATCTTCAATACCAATAAATTCACAAATATCATTTACGCCACCAAGATCAATTACTTCACAAAAATCAATTACTTCACATATCTCAATTATTTCACAAAGATCAACCAACATGAAAACAAAAACTATTTATCAATCTGTGATTGATTGGTAGGAAGAGTAATGAAAACGTTCTGAAAGAGGCCAAAGCAAGAAGAGAGCTAATTTCCAATATTAGAAAGAAACAATCATCATTTTCTGGCCATGTAATGAGAAGAGAACAACTGGAATATATTGTAACAACTGGGAAAATTGAGGGACGAAGAGATAGAGGGAAGCAAAGAGAAAAGAGATCAAATAGCTTAAAAGAATGGCTTAGCAGAAGGTCAACAACAGAAATGATAGATAACTGTCGAGATCGGGAGTTGTGGAGAGATTTGGGCACCTACGCCAGCAGTGGTACTTGATGATGTTGATGGCAAGTGTTTGAAGGCATTATGTTGGAATACATATGGTATCTAGATTGAAGAAATCGGGGGACTCGGTAGCCTAGTTGGGAAATCCACCCGACTGAACTACTGACGTTCGGACAACCCGTGTTCGATTCCCGCTGGAAGCAGTGTGAGTTGTACTCGTGGTTGGAAAAAAAATACCCCCACGGTCGACCCAGCCGTTGGCAGAAATGGGTACTAGGGTATTACCCTGGGAAGGTGAGGAATGCCGCCTCGTATCGTGAGTTTCGATGCTTGAAGTGACACTATCCAGAAATCTCCGAATATTTCTGGATAGGCGGCCGAGCACATATGGGTGGAAACTCGAGTGCTAAGACGCCGGTTCAAGTCTCGTACTTTACCTTGACCTTTATTTCATCATCACCAAGTACCATGCCTGCTGGCGTAGGTGATCATGTCCCTCCACAACTTTCGATCACGACAGTTATTTATCATTTCTGTTGTTGACCTTCTGCCAAGCCATTCTCTTAAGCTGTCTGTTATTTTTTTCTCTTGCTTCCCTCTATCTCTTCGTCCCTCAATTTTCCCAGTTGTTACAATATATTCCCCTTGTTCTCTTCTCATTACATGGCCAAAAAATGATGATTGTTTCTTCCTAATATTGGAAATTAGCTCTCTTTTTGCTTTGGCTTCTTTCAGAACGTTTTCATTACTCTTCTTAGCTGTCCATGGTACTCTCAACATTCTTCTGTAAAAACACATTTCTACAGACTCCAGTGATTCTCTTGTCTGTTGTCCTATTGTCCATGATTCGCATCCATATGTTAAGACTGGCTCTACATAACATTTAAGAACTCTTTTTCTTGTTTCTATTGTCAAAAATTGATTGCATAGTATCTTCCTCATTTACTTTTTTTAGGAACAACAGAAAAAAAATAGGAAAACAATTATTAGTAAATAATAACACAACATCACATCAAAGAAATAATACTAAAACAAACTAAGAGTAGTAAATTGGTTAATCTGTTCAATGTTCCTGTGTGGCCCAGAAACATGGACATTAAATAAGAAAACAGAGCAGAGAATTGAATCCTTTGAAATGTGGATCTGTAGAAAACATGTGGAGAATTGGGTGGAAGAAAAAGAAGACAAACAATGAAGTTTGAATGAGCTGTAACTGAGAAAAAAGAACTACTTAACACAATTCAAAAACAGAAAAACTGACATCTTTTTTACATGTGAATAGACACAATGCCCTACTATAAGTCGTCATAGGGGGGGGGGGAAGGTACAAGGTAGATGAGGCAGAGGCAGGCCAACACTAGAGTGGAATGATAACATCAGAAAGTGGACCTATGACAGCAATATCAAGACAAGAGAGAAAAATGGCACTTCATGGTAGCCAAACTTTGATCCGGAGACTGCATTCAATGAATGAATGATGTTCCATGGTAGCCAACCTTCGATGCAGAGACCAAACCCATTGAATGAATGGCACTCCATGGTAGCCAACCTTTGATGTGGAGACCACACCCATTGAATGAATGGCACTCCATGGTAGCCAACCTTTGATGTGGAGACCACACCCAATGAATGAATAGTTCTCCATAATAGCCAACCTTCTAAATAGAGACCGCACCCAATGAATGGCAGTCGTCCATGGTAGCCAACCTTTTTTGCGGAGACCACACCCAATGAATGAATGATGCTCCATGGCAGCCAACCTTTGATGTGGAGACCACACCCAATGAATGAATGATGCTCCATGGCAGCCAACCTTTGATGTGGAGACCACACCCAATGAATGAATGATGCTCCATGGCAGCCAACCTTTGATGTGGAGACCGCACCCATTGAATGAATGGCACTCCATGGTAGCCAACCTTTTTTTGCGGAGACCACACCCAATGAATGAATGATGCTCCATGGCAGCCAACCTTTGATGTGGAGACCACACCCAATGAATGAATGATGCTCCATGGCAGCCAACCTTTGATGTGGAGACCGCACCCATTGAATGAATGGCACTCCATGGTAGCCAACCTTTTTTTGCGGAGACCACACCCAATGAATGAATGATGCTCCATGGTAGCCAACCTTTTTTGCGGAGACCACACCCAATAAATGAATGATGCTCCATGGCAGCCAACCTTCGATGTGGAGACCACACCCAATGAATGAATGATGCTCCATGGTAGCCAACCTTTGATGTGGAGACCACACCCAATGAATGAATGATGCTCCATGGTAGCCAACCTTTTATGTGGAGACCACACCCAGTGAAGGAATAATAATTGTAGATTGAAAATGAAAACTGAAACCGTGCTATCAACACAGCACTTCACGCCAGACAGGCTTGTTGGGTAGCAAACCTAACTAGCGCCCCCCCACCCCCCCCCAAAAAAAAAAATAAATTTTAAAAGTCCAAAATTATCTGCAGTTAAAAAAAAAACGTATCGCTAACATGCAATTATGGAAATGTACCAGTCAAACCATCATCAAGTACCGAGCCTACTGGCGTAGGTGATCATGTCTCTCCACAACTTTCGATCTCGACAGTTATTTATCATTTATGTTGTTGACCTTCTGCCAAGCCATTCTCTTAAGCTGTCTGGTATCTTTTCTCTTTGCTTCCCTCTATCTCTTCGTCCCTCATTTTCCCAGTTGTTACAATATATTCCAGCTGTTCCCTTCTCATTACATGGCAAAAAAAATGATGATTGTTTCTTCCTAATATTGGAAATTAGCTCTCTTTTTGCTTTGACCTCTTTCAGAACATTTTCAATACTCTTCTTAGCTGTCCATGGTACTCTCAACATTCTTTTGTAAAAACACATTTCTACAGACTCCAGTGATTTTCTTGTCTGTTGTCCTATTGTCCATGATTCGCATCCATATATTAAGACTGGCTCTACATACATTTAAAAACTCTTTTTCTTGTTTCTATTGTCAACAATGGATTGCATAGTATCTTCCTCATTTTCTGGCAAGCTGCTTTTGTCTGAGCCATTCTGCATCTCACCTCTTTTGTACATCTTCCGTCTGAGGTTAACAATGTTCCCAGATATTTATATTCATTTACCTGTTTAATATTGTCCCACTTGTCTTTATTTTGTACTCAGGTGATGCCTTTTTCTTTGTTGTTACCATTACTTCTGTCTTTTTTGCCATTAAGACTGAGTCCTTTATTTTTGCTTTCTTTCACTATAATGTACCAGTCAAATGCCAATGGATGAAGAGATATAGCGAAGACGATGGCGCTGGATAGGACACACACTGCGGAAGCCAACTGAGAGTATTACACAACAGGCCCTTTTTTGGCATCCCCCAGGGAAAAAGACAAGGAAGAAGACCAATGAATTCTTGGAGAAGACATATAGAAGCAGAGATGAAGATGATGGGGAAGATATGGATTGATCTAAAAAGAATGGCAAGAAACAGAACGTCTTGGAAAGTGTTTGTTGAAGACCTATGCTCCACAGGGAGCTGAAAGATAGAAGAAGAGGAAAGAACAGGGTGCTCTAGGTTTACGTCAGCCGATGGACAGGAGATGAAGATGATGGGAAGATATGGATTGATCTAAAAAGAATGGCAAGAAACAGAACGTCTTGGAAAGTGTTGTTGAAGACCTATGCTCCACAGGGAGCTGAAAGATAGAAGAAGAGGAAAGAACAGGGTGCTCTAGGTTTTACGTCAGCCGATGGACAGGAAGGTCCAAGGGTCGATTACCACAACAGGTGGTGGACATTTTTCAAAAATAGAATCCGTGGTGTCTACGTTATTTACTCTCCCCTGGTCTCTGGCTTGTGAGATCCCATGTCTAGCCCTCTCTGTGTAGTGAGATCCGATGTCTAGCTCTCTCTGGGTAGTGAGATCCGATGTCTAGCTCTCTCTGGGTAGTGAGATCCTATGTCTAGCCCTCGCTGTGTAGTGAGATCCGATGTCTAGCTCTCTCCGGGTAGTGAGATCCGATGTCTAGCTCTCTCTGGGTAGTGAGATCCTATGCATAGCCCTCTCTAGGTAGTGAGATCCGATGCCTAGCCCTCTCTAGGTAGTGAGATCCGATGCCTAGTCCTCTCTAGGCAATGTGAGATCCGATGCCTAGCCCTCTCTAGGTAGTGAGATCCGATGTCTAGCCTTCTCTAGGTAGTGAGATCCGATGTCTAGTCCTCTCTAGGTAGTGAGATCCGATGTCTAGTCCTCTCTAGGTAGTGAGATCCGATGTCTAGTCCTCTCTAGGTAGTGAGATCCGATGCCTAGCCCTCTCTAGGTAGTGAGATCCGATGTCTAGCCCTCTCTAGGTAGTGAGATCCGATGCCTATCCCTCTCTAGGTAGTGAGATCCGATGCCTAACCCTCTCTAGGTACTGAGATCCGATGCCTAACCCTCTCTAGGTAGTGAGATCCGATGGCTAGCCCTCTCTAGGTAGTGAGATCCCATTCCTAGCCCTCTCTAAGTAGTGAGATTCGGCGCCTATCCCTCTCTAGGTAGTGAGATCCGATGCCTAGCCCTCTCTAGGTAGTGAGATCCGATGCCTAGCCCTCTCTAGGTAGTGAGATCCGATGCCTAGCCCTGTCGAGGTAGTGAGATCCGATGACTAGCTCTCTCTGGGTAGTGAGATCCGATGCCTAGCCCTGTCGAGGTAGTGAGATCCGATGACTAGCTCTCCGTAGGTAGTGAGATCCGATGACTAGCTCTCTGTAGGTAGTGAGATCCGATGCCTAGCCCTCTCTGGGTAGTGAGATCCGATGTCTAGTCCTCTCTAGGCAGTGAGATCCGATTCCTAGCCCTCTCTAAGTAGTGAGATTCGGCGCCTATCCCTCTCTAGGTAGTGAGATCCGATGCCTAGCCCTCTCTAGGTAGTGAGATCCGTTGCCTAGCCCTCTCTAGGTAGTGAGATCCGATGCCTAGCCTGTCGAGGTAGTGAGATCCGATGACTAGCTCTCTCTTGGGTAGTGAGATCCGATGCCTAGCCCTGTCGAGGTAGTGAGATCCGATGACTAGCTCTCTGTAGGTAGTGAGATCCGATGACTAGCTCTCTCTAGGTAGTGAGATCCGATGCCTAACCCTCTCTAGGTAGTGAGATCCGATGCCTAGTCCTCTCTAGGTAGTGAGATCCGATGCCTAGCCCTCTCTAGGTAGTGAGATCCGATGCCTAGCCCTCTCTAGGTAGTGAGATCCGATGCCTAGCACTGTCGAGGTAGTGAGATCCGATGACTAGCTCTCTCTAGGTAGTGAGATCCGATGACAAGCCCTCTCTAGGTAGTGAGATCCGATAACCTAGCCCTCTCTAGGTAGTGAGTTCCGATGACTAGCTCTCTGTAGGTAGTGGGATCCGATGACTAGCCCTCTCTAGGTAGTGAGATCCGATAACCTAGCACTCTCTGGGTAGTGAGATCCGATGTCTAGCCCTCTCTGGGTAATGAGATCCGATGCCTAGCCCTCTCTGGGTAATGAGATCCTATGTCTAGCCCTCTCTGGGTAGTGAGATCCGATGCCTAGCCATCTCTGGGTAATGAGATCCTATGTCTAGCCCTCTCTGGGTAGTGAGATCCAATGTCTAGCCCTTTCTATGTAGTGAGATCCAATGTTTAGCCCTCTCTGGGTAGTGAGATCCGATATCTAGCCCTCTCTAGGTAGTGAGATCTGATGCCTAGTCCTCTCTAGGTAGTGAGATCCTATGCCTAGCCATCTCTAGGTAGTGAGATCCGATGCCTAGCCCTCTCTTGGTAGTGAGATCCAATGTCTAGCCCTCTCTGGGTAGTGAGATCCGATGTCTAGCCCTCTCTGGGTAGTGAGATCCGATGCCTAGCCCTCTCTGGGTAGTGAGATCCGATACCTAGCCCTCTCTAGGTAGTGAGATCCGATGCCTAGCCCACTCTAGGTAGTGAGATCCGATACCTAGCCCTCTCTAGGTAGTGAGATCCGATGCCTAGCCCACTCTAGGTAGTGAGATCCGATGCCTAGCCCTCTCTGGGTAGTGAGATCCGATGCTAGCCCTCTCTGGGTAGTGAGATCCGATACCTAGCCCTCTCTGGGTAGTGAGATCCGATGCTTAACCCTCTCTGAGTAGTGAGATTCGATGCCTAGCCTCTCTGGGTAGTGAGATTCGATGCCTTGCCCTCTCTGGGTAGTGAGATCCGATGCCTTGCCCTCTCTGGGTAGTGAGATTCGATGCCTGTCCTCTCTGGGTAGTGAGATCCGATGCCTTGCCCTCTCTGGGTAGTGAGATCCGATGCCTAGCCCTCTCTGGGTAGTGAGATCCGATGCCTTGCCCTCTCTGGGTAGTGAGATCCGATGCCTTGCCCTCTCTGGGTAGTGAGATTCGATGCCTTGCCCTCTCTGGGTAGTGAGATCCGATGTCTTGCCCTCTTTGGATAGTGAGATCCGATGCCTAGCCATCTCAGAAAACGGTGAAAAACAGGAGGTCCTGTGTGCACTCGCGCACGTTAAGGAACCTTAGGCAGTTAAAGTCGAAATGAGCAGGCCAAAAGTAGTTGCTGTCTGGTACAAATTGTTAGGTAAAGTCAACCAAACCATACCGAGGTCGGATATGTCGGGGCGAGAGGCGCAGACATCGCGGTTATGTCGTAAACTAGCAACACAACGCACCAATGCCCAATTAATGGATGAACGATGAGGAGAATAAGAAGAGTAAGGAGGAAGAGAGAGGATGAAGAGGAAGAAGAGGAGGAGGAAGTGGAAGAGAAAACAAAAGGAAGAGGAAGTGGAAGAAAAGGAGGAAGAAGAGGATGAGGAGGATGAGGAGGAGGATGAAGAAGAGGAAGAAAAGGAAGAAAAGGAGGAAGAGGAAGAATAGGAGGAAGAAGAGGATGAGGAGGATGAGGAGGAGGATGAAGAAGAGGAAGAAAAGGAAGAAAAGGAGGAAGAGAAAGAGAAAGAAATGGAGGAGGAAGAGGAAGAAGAGGAGGAAGAAGAAGAAGAAGAGGAGGAGGAAGGGAAAGAGAAACAAAAGGAGGAGGAAGAGTAAGAAAAGGAGAAAGAGGAAGAATAGGGGGAAGAAGAGGATGAGGGGAGGATGAAGAAGAGGAGGGAAGCAAGAAGATAAGGAGAAGAGAAAGAGAAACAAAAGGAGGAGGAAGAGGAAGAATAGGGGGAAGAAGAGGATGAGGAGGAGGATGAGGAAGAGAAAAGAGAAGGAAGAAGAAGAGGAGGAAGAGAAAGAAAAGGAAGAAGATGCTGAGGAAGAGAAAGAAATGGAGTAGGAAGATGAAGACTAAGAAAAAGAAAAAGACTCCAGCAACAGACGGAGAGAATTGTGTTCTTTGAGTATAAGATCGTGTCCTTGTTTCACCATCCCTGGTCTCTGGGTTGTTATATCCGAAATCAATTCTTGGCGGATAAAGGCGAGAAATGGGAAGTCCCGTGTACACTTTGCGTACGTTAAAGCCCCCCGTGGCAGTTATAGTGGCTGGCCACACAATGAATCCACGCTCATTTAACATCTGCAGTTGCCGAAGAAAGCTGAAGAAAGAGAAAAGTAGGAGGGGAAAAGGAGAAAAAGAGGGGAGGAGGTGAAGAGAAGGAGGGGAGAAGGAGAAAAGGAGGGGAAGAAGGAGAAAAGGAGGGGAAGAAGGAGAAAAGATGGGAGGAGGTAAAGAGAAGGAGGGGAGAAGGAGAAAAGGAGGAGGAGAGAAGGAGAAAAGAAGGAAAGGAGGAGGAGAAAAGAAGGGGAAGAAGGAGAAAAGGAGGAGGAGAAAAGGAGAAAAAGAGGGGAGGAGGTGAAGAGAAGAGGGGAGAAGGAGGAAAGGAGTGGAAGAAGGAGAAAAGGAGGTGGAGAAAGAGAAAAGAAGGGGAAGAAGGAGAAAAGGAGGAGGAGAAAAGAAGGGGGAAGAAGGGAAAAGGAGGAGGAGAAAAGAAGGAGAAAAAGGAGAAAAGGAGGAGGAGAAAAGAAGGGGAAGAAGGAGAAAAGGAGGAGGAGAGAAGAAGGGGAAGAAGGAGAAAAGGAGGAGGAGAAAAGAAGGGGAAGAAGGAGAAAAGGAGGAGGAGAGAAGGAGAAAAGGAGAAGGAGAAAAGAAGGGGAAGAAGGAGAAAAGGAGGAGGAGAAAAGAAGGGGAAGAAGGAGAAAAGGAGGAGGAGAGAAGGAGAAAAGGAGGAGGAGAAAAGAAGGGGAAGAAGGAGAAAAGGAGGAGGAGAGAAGGAGAAAAGGAGGAGGAGAGAAGGAGAAAAGGAGAAGGAGAAAAGGAGGAGGAGAGAAGGAGAAAAGGAGGAGGAGAGAAGGAGAAAAGGAGGAGGAGAGAGAAGAAAAGGAGGAGGAGAAAAGAAGGGGAAGAAGGAGAAAAGAGGAGGAGAGAAGGAGAAAAGGAGGAGGAGAGAAGGGAAAAGGAGAAGGAGAAAAGGAGGAGGAGAGAAGGAGAAAAGGAGGAGGAGAGAAGGAGAAAAGGAGGAGGAGAGAAGGAGAAAAAGGAGGAGGAAAGGAGGAGGAGAGAAAGGAGAAAGGAGGAAGAGAAAAGAAGGGAAGAAGGAGAAAAGGAGGAGGAGAGAAGGAGAAAAGGAGGAGGAGAAAAGAAGGGGAAGAAGGAGAAAAGGAGGAGGAGAGAAGGAGAAAAGGAGAAAAGAAGGGGAAGAAGAGAAAAGGAGGAGGAGAGAAAGAGAAAAGGAGGAGGAGAGAAGGAGAAAGGAGGAGGAGAAAAGAAGGGAAGAAGGAGAAAAGGAGGAGGAGAGAAGGAGAAAAGGAGGAAGAGAAAAGAAGGGGAAGAAGGAGAAAAGGAGGAGGAGAGAAGGAGAAAAGGAGGAGGAGAGAAGGAGAAAAGGAGGAGGAGAGAAGGAGGAGGAGAGAAGGAGGAGGAGAGAAGGAGAAAATAAGGGGAAGAAGGAGAAATGGAGGAGGAGAGAAGGAGAAAAGGAGGAGGAGAGAAGGAGAGAAGGAGGAGGAGAAAAGAAGGGGAAGAAGGAGAAAAGGAGGAGGAGAGAAGGAGAAAAGGAGGAGGAGAGAAGGAGAAAAGGAGGAGGAGAGAAGGAGAAAAGAAGGGGAAGAAGGAGAAAAGGAGGAGGAGAGAAGGAGAAAAAGGAGGAGGAGAGAAGGAGAAAAGGAGGAGGAGAGAAGGAGAAAAGGAGGAGGAGAGAAGGAGAAAAGGAGGAGGAGAAAAGAAGGGGAAGAAGGAGAAAAGGAGGGGAAGAGAAGGAGAAAAGGAGGAGGAGAGAAGGAGAAAAGGAGGAGGAGAAAAGAAGGGAAGAAGGAGAAAAGGAGGAGGAGAGAAGGAGAAAAGGAGGAGGAGAAAAGAAGGGGAAGAAGGAGAAAAGGAGGAGGAGAGAAGGAGAAAAGAGGAGGAGAAAAAAGAAGGGGAAGAAGGAGAAAAGGAGGAGGAGGAGAGAAGGAGAAAAGGAGGAGGAGAGAAGATGGAGAACAAGAAAAGAAGGGGAGAGAAGGGAAAGAGAAGAGAAGGAGAATAGGAAAAGGAGGAGAAAATAAGAAAAGGGGGAGGGGAGGAGAAGAGAAGAAGAAAACTATGAGGGAGAAGGCAAAGAGGAGTATAAGAGAATTTTAAAAAGGAGGAGGGGAGAAGAACAAGAAGAAGAAGAAAAAAAAAGGTGGAGGGGAGAAATAGAAGAAAATAATGAGAAGGAATAGGAGGATTGGTGGGAGCGGAGAGAAGGAGACGAAGAAAAGGAGGGGAGAAGGAGAAAGAAATGGGGAGAAGATAAAAAAAAAAGGAGGAGGGAGAAGTATCAAAAGAAGAAGGTAAGTAGAAGGAAGGGAGAAGGAGAAAAGAATGACTTAAAAAGTAATAAATAAAAAGTTAATAATAATAAATGAAGCCATGCGCATTATCCTGGATGTACGAGGGACACTCCCTGTGTAGCAATGAGGTATCTTCTTGACTTTCCAACCATGGATGACAGAATCAAGATCTGGAGAACACGAGCATACCTGAAGATTAGTACAGATACAGAGCATCCATTGCACCACGTGCTCAACACAGGGAAAGGTGTCAGTCTAAAAAGAGGCAAATCATGGTGGGCCGAGCAGAAGATGTCATCAAACAGGTCTGTGGGCTTACCAATATCAGCGTTGGCAAGGAGTGGATACCGGTGCCTACGTCATTCAAGGGGACTTCTCGTGTATTGTCACACTCGACAGGAAAAGTAGGGAACAGAACCCGGTCGTGGTTAATGCTGAGGTCAACGGTCTCATCTGCGATAACACCGATGAGAAAGAAGTAGTCATCTATACAGACGGATCTGTAAGACGACACGAAAGAAGTGCATGGGCATTTACAGCATGCTCAGCAGGCAGCATAGTCTACGAAGACAGTGGCGCATACGTCATGACCACGAGTAGCATGACAATGGAGGTGATGGCAGTGACCAAGGCATTCAAATGGTTAGAGTCACAAGACTACATCCACGCATGTATACTGAGTGATTCGATGAGCATGATAAAAAAAGTGGAGGCGGGCTTTGAACGCATGCAATGGGTAGAGTCGTTGCAGAAATCCAAAATACGTAAGGTCACCTTTGTCTATGTCCTGGACATGCGGGAGTACGGGGAAATGAAAGAGCGGACAGGTTGGCTTGCTGCGCTGTCGTTGAGGACGGGCAACCAATGGATCGGGCGGACATCATCAATGCCCTCCGAGATGTGGGAAGAGCACAGGACTTCGACAAACACAGATCAACGTCACTTCTTCGGATGATGGAAATGGGAGTTAAGATGGGCACAGCCAGAAATGAGAAACTTAGTGGCCGTGTAAGAAGACTTATCAACCAACATAGAACTGGAGTCGTCAGTCGCTGGACACTGCGGACTTGCTGAGGAGGGGATCTGAGCACCTATGGACATGTTCGGATTGCAATGATGATGACCCGCAAATAACTCAATAACTCAATAAATAAAAAGTTATTTCAAAACCCAAAGTACGTATATAATAGTGATGAATACAACATAGATAATTTATACGCATTACAATAGAGAATATGTAATTACAAATGTTCTGAACAACACTAGTGTTCGACCGAGATGTAATCTCGTACACAAGTTTATCCACACAGTTTTTTTTTTTAGCCACACTTCATAAATTCATTTTGATTGCATATAAAGGCATTCATTACACATGAAGTTCATTATGGCCGTCTAAACAACTGTCGAACTGTATCGTTATGGAAATTATGTATATGTGTCTAGGCTACCACCGGTGTTATAATACACTCTCCAAATGCTGTAGCTGAACAGCCTCCTTTAAAACATATCTTTCTGAATAATTCTCTCGTAAAAGCATCTATATGAATCAGTCGTCTCTTTTCTAAACAACTAGCTAAAACAGTCTTCTGCGTGTCTCTCCTCTAAGGTTTCTCTTAGCTCGAATCTGGAACTATCAGCCAATGCCACTGATCCATGGATGGCATGGCAAAAGAACCCGTTCTACAGGACTGTCCCCAGTACACAGGCCTGAGGAGGTCAATATTGCCCATGCCCACCTCCTTGGAAGAGAAACGATTCAGGGCAATCGAATCACTGAAACAGACAACTCCCTTCATAAGAGAGTCCGGGATCCTACTCTGAACGACTCATGATCGCAGAAGTAGATGTCCCAATTTAGTAAGAGCTAACGACAGCTTCATTTAATAGTCTAGCACACAATACTTTTCTACCTGTTTAGTTCCCAGTGGAGCATAGGTCTTCAACAAACACTTTCCAAGTCGTTCTGTTTCTTGCCATTCTTTTAAGATCATTCCATGTCTTCCCCATCATCTTCATCTCTGCTTCTATCTGTCTTCTCCAAGAATTCCTTGGTTTTCGCTTTGTCTTTTCCACTGGGGATTCCAAAAAAGGGCCTGTTGTGTAATACTCTCAGTTGGCTTCCGTAGTGTCTGTCCTATCCAGCACCATCGTTTTCGCTGTATCTCTTTATTCACTGGTGTTTGACTGGTACATTTCCATAATTCTATGTTAGTGATTTTGTCTGCCATTTCCATCCTGTTATCCTGCGTAAGCATCCATTAATGAAAGTCTGTATCTTCGTGATTGTCAATTTTGTTGTTCTCCATGTTTCACAGCCATATAATGGGACCGTCTTAACATTTGAGTTGAAAATTTTATTTTTTGCATTTAGCCTAATTTCTTTGGATTTCCATATGTTCCCAGTGCAATGAAAGTTTCTCTTGCTTTTGATATCCTTTTTGGTATCCTTCTTTTCCTCCTCTTTATCTATATTACTACCCAGATATAGTTAAGATTGTACATCTAATAGAGGTATTTCTCCTAGTTTTATTGGTTATTGCCAACTGTATTAATTCTCATAATGTTGTTCTTATCTCTATTAATCTTTAGTCCTAGCTGTTGTGATCTCTCATCTAATATACTCATTTTATCCTGCATCTGTGATGGCTGTGTGATAGGAGAGCTATATCATCAGCAAAGTCTAAATCATCAAGTTGTTTGGTAAGTGACCACTGGATTCCCATTTCTGTTGTTTTGAGTTATTTTCATAATCCAATCTATGGTCAGTAGAAAGAGAAATGGAGACAGAAGGCATCCCTGCCTTACTCCTGTTCTTATTTCAAATGCTTCTGTAATCTGTCCTTACACAATACTGGTTCCTCCATATCTCTTGCCTTATCATCTCATCTTTTGCAAAACGTTTAATATCATCATCATCGGGTGCCATCTCCGCAACGAAGGTTGGTACCATGGAGCACCATTCTGCTCTGTTCTTGCTTGATGGTGCAGGTTGTCATAGGCTGATTTGTCCATCTTTTGATGTTGCTCGTCCATGTTAGTCTTGGTCTGTCTCTGCCTCCTTTGCCTTGTATTTTCCCCTCCAGGATAACTTTATTAGGCTGTTGTGTCTTTTAACATGGCCCAAAATCGTATTTGTCTGTTTGAATAGTGTTTAGTAGTTCTTTTTCATTTTAGTTGTTTTAAGACTTCTTCGTTTGTTTTCTTTTCTTTCATCCAATTCTACCTATTGTTCTATAAATCCACATTTCAAAGGCTTCAACTCTGTGTTTCTGTTTTCTTGTCTAATGTCCATGTTTCTGCACCATACATAAATATTGAGAAGATTTATTAACATTTTGCTCTTCTTAGTTTAGCCCTGGTGTTTTTGTTTTGATGTTAGTATGTCCTTCATGACATTAAAATTACTTTTTTGATTTCCTATTCTTTTGTTTATTTCAGTTGTACATTTTCCATCACTGTTTTAGTATGTCCCAGGTAGTTGTAGTTCTGAACTGTCTCTGGGTATTTTCCTTCAATTTTTATATCCACTTGTGGGTTTTGAGTTTTCTTGTTTATGATCATAGATTTAGTTTTTGATATTCATATCTAGCCATATTTTTTGCTTGTCATGTTTATTTCATTCAGTAAGTTGTAGATCTTAGGATTTTCTGCTAGTAGAACAGTATCATCAGCATATCTTAGGTTATTGATTATCTTTCCATTAATGTTTAAGCCTGTCATCTCTGTAATGTTTTTAAAGATTTGCTCAGTGTATTGATTGAACAAGCTTGGTGATAGGATGTATCCCTGTCTTACTCCTCTTTTTATATCAATGGGTGTGGAGTTCTCTTTGTTATATTTTATTATTGCTGTTTGCTCCCAGTATAATTACATATTAGTCGTATGTCCATGTTATCTCGATGTATCTTTTATGCATTCTATAAGTTGTGTATGGTGTGTTCTATCAAAAGCTTTGGTGTAGTCTATGAAGCAGGCATATATTGGTTTCTTTACTTCTATGTAACTTGTCTAGCTGTCCTGTGTGGTCAAACAACAACTGATTTTACCCCACAACATTGGCTCCTCTACCAACACACGTTGACTAGCTGTCCTGTGTGGACAAACGGATTAACATCATAGACACGTCATAATCAAACATTCTATGGGCTCAATAGTCAAACGTTTGCTTTGTGTTCTTTCTTGCACACGTTTCTAGAACAACATGGATGATCAGGGTGAACACTTTGTTTGTTGCTAGGAAGGGGGCGTGGCAGATACGGGAATGCCCCGCCTCCAGTGAACACCATTCCGTTCTAAAATGTAAAAATCCTTCTTGCACAAAATGTAGGATGTGTTGCGTCAATTGGATACATGCCAGATACTACTACACGTATGTCATCTGACCAGCCGAATTGGCTACAAACTAACTGTCGACCAGAAACGCTGTAATAAAATATTCAGATTTTTTAAAAACACAGATCTAGCAAAGATAATTCTCCAGATATAGGCAGAATAGGATGGAAAGGGGAAAAAAAGAAGTCTTAAAACAACTAAAATAAAAGAGAACTACTAAACACAATTCAAATCAGATTGTGGGTCATGTTAACAGACACAGCAGTCTACTAAAAGTAATCTTGGAAGGAAAAATACAAGGTAGAGAGGATTGCTTTATGGTAGTCAACTTCGATGTTTAGACGGCAACTTGATGATGATTAATTCTTTACGCACAGTCAAGATGGAAAGGGGAAATGTGTGTGTCTGTCTGTGTGGTGTGCTTGTGTGTCTGTCTGTGGTGTGTTTGTGTGTCTGTCTGTGTGGTATGTTTGGTGTGTCTGTCTGTATGTGGTGTGTATGTCGTGTGTTGTGTGGGTTACCGATTCTCGTCTATCTTTGTCCTTGGATTGCACCTACACGTTACGGTTGTTGTTGTTTCCACACAGGACAGCTAGACAACGTGTTGGTAGAGACAAGTTTTGTGTAAAACCAGTTGTTGTTTGTCCACACAGTAACAGCTAGACAACATGTTGGTAGAGAATCAATGTTGTGGTAAACACGGTTTGTGTTGTGTCCACACAGAACAGCTAGACAACGTGTTGGTAGAGTAGCCAATGTTTTGTGGTAAAACCGTTGTTGTTGGTCCACACAGGACAGCTAGACAACGTGTTGGTAGAGACAAGGTTTGTGGTTAAACCGGGTGTTGTTGTCCACACAGAACAGCTAGACAAACGTGTTGGTAGAGTAGCCAATGTTTTGTGGTAAAACCGGTTGTTTTTTGTCCACACAGAACAGCTAGACAAACGTGTTGGTAGAGTAGCCAATGTTTGTGGTAAAACCGGTTGTTGTTTGTCCACACAGAACAGCTAGACAACGTGTTGGTATGAGAAGCCAATATTTCGTTGTAAAACCGGTTGTTGTTTGTCCACACAGGACAGCTAGACAACGTGTTGGTAGAGACAATGTTTTGTGGTAAAACCGGTTGTTGTTTGTCCACACAGAATAGCTAGACAACGTGTTGGTAGAGTAGCCAATGTTTTGTGGTAAAACCGGTTGTTGTTTGTCCACATATAACAGCTAGACAACGTGTTGGTAGAGGAGCCAATGTTTTGTGGTAAAACCGGTTGTTATTGTCCACACAGAACAGCTAGACAACGTGTTGGTAGAGTAGCCAATGTTTTATAGTAAAACCGGTTGTTGTTTGTCCACACAGAACAGCTAGACAACGTGTTGGTATGAGAAGCCAATATTCGTGGTAAAACCGTGAAACCGTTCGGTAGCTCAAGAGACATCCTGTATGATAGTCATGAGGGGTCAAGATAACTCCAGTCCAGTCGGGTTAGTTGGGTTAAGTGAAGAAATACACATAAATACATAAAAATGCGAATCTGCAGTAAAGCTAATAGTAAGGAGAAATGAAATAATATAGAAAAAAAGGTATGGTTAAAGCTTTACGTAATAAGTGGACGACACAAATTAAAACAACGTTTTGACTAATGTTTGTTCCTGATGAAGGCTTTTTGAGCCGAAGCATTGTTCTAATTTGTGTCGTCCACTTTTTTACGTAAAGCTTTAATCATACGTTTTTTTTTTTCTGTTTTTTTCCCCGATATTTTTTTTTATTTCGCCAAGGTCATTCCACATTTTTAAACAACTTTGTACATTTGGCCATTTTTACCATTTACATAAATTTCACATGCCTTATTGTTTTTTAATTTTCCGTTACATATATATAAAGACAGAAAGGGGCGAGGAATGTAGATTAAGTACCTATTTTAGTTGCATAGAATGCAATAATATAAGCAGTTAATCCATGAACATTTCGATAATAAAATGGAATTTACCGTGCTCCCTCATGTTGCACCTGGCAACAATAACAAACCACCATTTGACGCCCCGGGATTTACAAACAAGAACCGTTCATATCTTTGTCACCACTACACTACATAACTTGTATCATTGGTGTGTATTTTAAGTTAATTTGCTTACAGTTAAACGAGTTTAGACGTTTATTATTTTACTCTGACGCAATCCATTACATTTGTTTAGTGAATAAACAAACACGTTCTGAGAGTGGGCGTGTCCTGCCTTTACTTTGCAGATTGTTTTTTATTTTTCATTTTTGCTATTTTATTTTATTTTGTAGTAATTAACCGTTCACCGTTTATTATTACCTAATATAATAGTGTAATCGGTGAAATTAATGAATTTGTTAATTCTTATTTAATCGCGAACGTGTTTTAATTATACACAATATAATAACAATGTGACGTTCTTCTTGGAGACGTGACCCTGACCTCTATTATTGAAGTATATAGTACAGTACTGAGTACTCAGATTCACTAGCAGAGTTAGCAAAGTAACTGTTTGTGCGAAGATAAGAAATTATTAATAATTAATGTACACAACATAGAAACAGTAACTCGTGGGTATTAATTATGCTTTTGTATTTGTTGCTACAGGGAAGCAAAGAGAAAAAATACCACAGTTTAAGAGAATGGCTTGGCAGAAGGTCAACAAACAACAGAAACGATAGATCGAAAGTTGTGGAGAGGCATGATCACCTTTGCTAGCGGGTCCGGTACTTGAAGATGATGATGATTTGTTCTAAATACATCATCATCGGAAGCATGTCCTTTGCAGAACATTGCATTATAATGCATTCAGCACAGCCCCTATGAAAGAATCACTGTCTCTAGCCAGATCTCCTACCTCTTCTATTGTCATGCTCAAGGTTTTAGATACATTTGTAACATTGTATCTATCATCATCAAGTACCGGGCCTACTGGCATAGGTGATCATGTCTCACCACAACTTTCGATCTCGGCAGCTATTTATCATTTCTGTTGTTGACCTTCTGCCAAGCCATTCTCTTAAGCTGTCTGTTATTTTTTCTCTTTGCTTCCCTCTATCTCTTCGTCCCTCAATTTTCCCAGTTGTTACAATATATTCCAGTTGTTCTCTTCTCATTACATGGCAAAAAAATGATGATTGCTTCTTCCTAATATTGGAAATTAGTTCTCTTTTTGCTTTGACCTCT
Source organism: Megaustenia siamemsis (assembly GCA_032433765.1). Classification (NCBI taxonomy): domain Eukaryota; kingdom Metazoa; phylum Mollusca; class Gastropoda; order Stylommatophora; family Ariophantidae; genus Megaustenia; species Megaustenia siamemsis. Next base: position 24,760,320 of record JAVIAB010000026.1, on the reverse strand, counting down.
TTCAGAACATTTTCATTACTCTTCTTAGCTGTCCATGGTATTCTCAACATTCTTCTGTAAAACCACGTTTCTACAGACTCCAGTGATTTTCTTGTCTGTCGTCCTATAATTAATGTATACATAATATACATATATAATACATATATACAATAGATACATTGTTGTATTTGAAATTGTTTGGTTGGATCCACCATTAAATTTTCCATATCCTTGCCTTAGACAGATATAGAACAAGATAGATCATAGCCAATAAAGAGGAAACAAATAAACAATGTATTTTTGCAACATTATGTTAAGGATGGACACGGCATGAGATATTAAACGTTTTCACAAAGCCTTCAAAAGGGAAAATAATACAAAACTTGTATTGTATTGTGTTGTGTTGTATTGTATTGTATTGCATTGTATTAATATTACATTACATTATATATATATTAATGTAGTTGGCAATAACGAAATAACAATTGGAGAAATACCTCTACTAGACATCTATCTATCTATCTATTGACCTTTCGAGCCATAGCCGGCCCATAGGGCGTAGACCAAGATACACCTTCTCCTATCTGAATTTTTGTTCGAGCAGTTTTCTTTTAAAGATATTTTATCAAATCTTGCCATTTGTTTCTGTTCTGCGCAAGCAGCTCTATCTCATTGAGGGAGCCGAATCCTGCTGCTCTTGCCTCTCTCATCAATGTTCTTCTCAGTGTCTCTACTAGACATACAATCTTAAACATATCTGGGCAGTAGTATTGTGATAGTGTGACATAAAAAGAACTATGTGTGGCTGGGATCTTGTTTGTTAATGCATCTATTATTAGTTAGTTATCTTGTTGATCATCTTCTGTGACTTATTTATCTATCTTGCTACATTCATTTCATCTATATAGACACACATATAACTCATCATCATAGATTTTGAACAAATATAATACAGTTTTTGTTGTTGACATCCAAACATGGTTTGACAACATGTCTCTGGTACAATCAACATGTTCTAATATTATATTATAAATCTTGACGTTACTTTCAATTTACTTGGTAGAGCCTATCGGTGATGTTTAGCACAAGTAACTCTCGTGATTGTAATAAAGTTATTTTTCAATCTATGTATATATATATATATATAGCTTGAGATCTTAAAGTTCTAAATCCAAAACGCATATCACAAAATCTCTGGACGAACTGTTTTAATCTAACTCCTAATTCCTACACTCTGTCTAGAGACAGGTTCTCTGCTCTCGTCTACTATTTCTGTCTAGTGTGTTTCCCTTGAGTTTCGTGGACAAAAAAGTTCTAACTCCTAATTCTGTCTTCTGCCTTGAGGCAGGTATCTAATCTTTTCTACTACATCCTCTCTGATGTATCTTCTCTACTTCATCATCATCATCATTATCATCATCATCATCATCATCATCATCATTGAATGCCATCTCAGCATCGAAGGTTGGCTACCATGGAGCGCCATTCCACTCTGTCTCTTGCTTTGATGGTGCAGATTGTCATAGGTTGACTTGTCCATCTTTTGATGTTGATCATCCATGTTAGTCTTGGTCTGCCTCTGCCTCTTTTACCTTGTATTTTCTCTTCCAATATTACTTTTATTAGGCTGTTGTGTCTTTTAATATGCCCCAGCAATTTCATTTGTCTTGTTCTAATTGTGTTTAGTCGTTCTCTTTTCAGTTTTTAGTTGTTTTAAAACTTCATCGTTTGTTTTCTTTTCCTTCCATCTAATTCTACCTATTCTTCTGTAAATCCACATTTCAAAGGCTTCAATTTTCTGTTCTTTTTTCTTGTCTAATGTCCATGTTTCTGCACCATACAGGAATATTGAGAAAATGTAACATTTTGCTATATTAGTTTTAGTCCTGGTGTAATTTTTTGATTTTAGTAAATTTTTCATGACATTAAAGTTACTTTTTGCCATTCCTGTTCTTTTGTTTATTTCAGTTTTACATTTTCCATCACTGGCTATAGTGTATCCCAGGTAGTTGTAGTTCTGAACTGTCTCCAGATGTATTCCTTCAACTTTGATATTTAATTGTAGGTCTTGAAAATTTTCTTTGTTTATGATCATAGATTTAGTCTTTTTGATATTCATATTTAATCCATATTTTTTGCTTGTCATGTTTATTTCATTAAGTAATTGTTGTAGATTTTTAGGATTTTCTGCTAGTAGTACAGTACAGAGATGGGATTTCTCAGAAGAATGTTGAAAGTTCCCTGGACAGCCAAAAAGACCAACGAGGAAGTTCTCAAAGAGGCCAACACAAAAAGGCAGCTCCTAAAAAACATCAGAAAGAAACAATCAACATTTTCGGGCACATTATGAGAAGAGGAAAGTTGGAATACTTAGTTACAACTGGAAAAATAAAAGGAAAGAGAGATTGCGGACGACAAAGAGAGAAAATACTGGATAGCTTGGTGTCATAGCATGGAAAACAGTCAACAACAGAAATGATACAATGCACTGTGGATAGTAGATTGTGGAAGGACATGATCACCTACGCCAACCAGTATGGTACATAATGAGTACAGTATCATCAGCATATCTTAGGTTATTGATTATCTTTCCATTAATGTTTATGCCTGGCATTTCTGTCATGTTTTTAAAGATTTGTTTAGTGTATAGATTGAACAAGCTTGGTGATAGGATGCATCCTTGTTCTACTCCTCTTTTTATATCAGGGAAGATATTCGCTCCGCTTCGTGGGTGTATAGCTTATCTAATCAGTCCTCTTGGGGTCTTTTTGTGTCCATCATAGCCACTTTACTTGGCTAAGGATCATGGGAATCCATTCTATAGTCTCCTTATCATTCCTCTGCGTCCAGTCACTATTTTATTAACTCCGCCTTCTAATTATGTCCACAGTCTCATTACTTGAGGAGTCCTGCTGACACCTGTCAATCCTCTTAAACTTCGCTTCCCTAACAACTAAAGCTTTCATTGGCCCTTGACCAAATGCAGTGATTTCTATGTCAGAATTCTTTCGTCTAAGACTCCCATCTTTGGACTCAAGGCATTTGCCGACATAGGAATTTCCCTTGAATTCGCTGGCTCGGGACTTCAAAGAATGTTTCAGGACTCGATTCAATGATAGCGATATCATGTCAAAATGTGTCGGACACCTGTTCCTACGGAGTCCATCACTATTCTTCATTACGTTACGTAACTTCATCTGGCCAGTGGAGAATTCTGTCTGGGTTCCCACATTCAGATTGAACACCTGTTCGTACTTTCTGCGCAATCTGATAGCTGTTACGCCTCGACGTCTGAGTTTGGTGGACTTACTTACGCTCGCTAATTCTCAAGTTTCCTATGTCAACCTACTTCAACTTATTCTTCCTCTCACATTCGTCACATTCTTCTTCTATTCTCTAGATCAGTCACACTATCACAGTATTGATAAAGAGGGAGGAACAGAGAATGGTACTAAAATAAGGATATCAAAGCAAGAGAAACATTCGTTGCACTGGGAAACATACACCACTTCCAACACAAAGAATTTAAACCAAAAACAAAAAATGTGTATGTTGTGATTTAAGTGAGAGAAAAGAACAGGGTGTTGCACTAGGAAACATATGGAGGTCCAACGAAATAAGGTTCAATTCAAAATTTAAAAATTTCAACTCCAGTGTTAAGCCAGTCCCTATTATATGGCTGTCAAACATGGTAAAGAAGAAAAATGACAATCTTGAAGATACAGACCTTCATTAATGGATTTTGTTCATATAAAAGGATGGAAAGGGCAGGACAAAATCACTAACATAGAATTATGAAAAAGTATCTGTCAAATACCAGTGGACAAAGAGATACAGCAAAGACAATGGCGCTGGATAGGACACACACTACAGAAGCCAACTGAGAGTATTACACAACAGACCCTTTATTGGAATCCCCAATGAAAAAGACAAAGAGGAGGACCAAAATATTCTTGGCGAAGACAGATGGAAGCAGAGATGAAGATGATGGGGAAGATATGGAATGATCTTAAAAGAATGGCAATAAACAGAATGACTTTTAAAGTATTTGTTGAAGACCTATGCTCCACAGGGATCTGAAAGGTAGAGGAAAGAGTATAGATAAATATGTTAAGTAAAGTAAAGTACTCCCGTCATGCAAAGTGGCGTATAGGGAATATGGTGTTAGTGACCATAAATTTTACAGACCTTCGGCACATGATTTTTGGGGTAATGTGGTCGGTATTATGCCCGTGCCGCTTCACTTTCCCAGAAAAAACTCTGGTAACCATTAAAAGCTGGTGAACCCGGAAGCCGTCGGTTGGGACCGAACCCTACCCTTTGTCCTTTGTAGTCCAGTTCACTAATCACTGAGCTAACGTGGCTCCCAATAAATATGGTGCATGTTATATATTGCAGGAAAGGAATATCATCTAGTTGCATGTCCTTCGCAACATTCTGTGCTCATCATAGTCCATCTGAAAGAATTTCTGTCTCTAGCATTATCTCCCGCTTGCTCTTTTATTAGGTTCAAGGACTTTTTGGTTTGTCCCTGCCTCTTCTTCCTTGAACTATGCCCTCCGTGTGTACGACACATCACAGAGCACTGACTCAAACACAGTATGTTCCCTTGATGTTTGGCAATAGCTACATACTGAGACAACCTAAACTGGTTTGCCCATCTAGAAAGAATGTGATTCCTTACTTACACAACATATATTAAAAGAGGAGATGGGAGAAGAGCAAGAGGCAGACCAAGAGTAAGATGGACAGATAGCATCAAAGAAGCGCAGCAACAACATCAATGGACATTGAGTGAATCCGCCAAAAGGGCGAGAGCCAGTAATTTGTATTTCCCTTGACACCTGAATGATTATAAGAGGAAGTGAAGAAAGAAATAAAGAGAGAGAGAGAGAGAGAGAGAGAAAGAAAGAGAAAGAGAAATAAAGAAAGGAAGGAAGAAAGAATGAAAGAGAGAGAAAAAGAGAATAGGGAGAGAGAGAGAAGGAAAGAAAGAGAGAGAGAGAGAAAGAAAGGAAGAAAGAGAGAAAGGAAGAAAGAAAGAAAATAAGGAAAAAGAAAGAAAGCAAGAAAGAAAGAAAGAAAGACAGAAATTATGGGAGTGGTTTCAATTCTGACATCACAAACAAAGCGTTAACCTTCTTTTCGTTCAAGTTAATAGTTATGAATGAATAATATTTTAGCAGTGAAGTATGCTTCATCCAACAAAGAAAGAGAGGAAGATATTGTGCAGTGCATTTTTGAAATATATACAAGAGAAAGAGTTCTTAAGGATGTGTATCATGGCAACCTTGGTAGCCTAGTTGGCAAAACCGCCCGACTAGGCTACCAATGTTTGGATAACGCATGTTCGAATCGTGCTGGAATTCATGTGAGATGTACTAGTAGTTTGGAAAAAAAATACTCCTGCAGTCGATCCAGCAGTAATGGGTACCTGGGTAGTAGTAGTACTCTGGGAAGGTGAGGAATGCCACTTCGCATCACAAGTTTTGATGCTTGAAGCAACACTGTCTAGAAGTCTCCGAACACTTCTGGATAGGCGGCCGAGCACATATGGGTGAAAACTCGTGTGCGAAGGCACTGGTTTAAGTCTCGTACTTGACCTTTTACGGTAGGAATTACTGACTTTCTTTAGCTCAGACTCAGCTGTCATCTGGCTGCCATGTTATATCTGATAGATCATGGATGGCTCATGCTAAAAGTAAAAGTAAAAATGGCCAAAACAAAGACTTGTCCCCTTAAACACATTCCCTACCACAAGCATAAATCATAACTTTTTGTAGCCAACACACCAAGCCCAAAAGCAGCGATTTGTGGTTTTTAATTTAGAGGGTCAAGGCAAAACAAATGCATATAAATGTGAAGCTGTGGTTAAGATGAATGAGAAGGAGAAATGGAAAAAAAAAATGGAAGGAGAAATGAAAAAAAAATGTGAAGGAGAAATTTTTTTAAAATGTGAAGGAGAAATGAAAAAAAAATGTGAAGGAGAAATAAAAAAAAAATGTGAAGGAGAAATGAAAAAAAATGGAAGGAGAAATGAAAAAATGGAAGGAGAAATGAAAAAAAATGGAAGGAGAAATGAAAAAAATAATGGAAGGAGAAATTTTTTAAAAAAATGGAAGGAGAAATGAAAAAAAAATGGAAGGAGAAATATTTTTTTTAATGGAAGGATAAATGAAAAAAAAATGGAAGGAGAAATGAAAAATAAAATGAAAGGAGAAATGAAAAAAAATGGAAGGAGAAATGAAAAAAATGGAAAGAGAAATGAAAAAAAATGTAAAGAAGAAATGAAAAATAAATGGAAGGAGAAATGGAAAAAAAATGGAAGGAGAAATAAAAAAAAAATGGAATGGTTAAAGCTTTATGTAACTAATGGACGACACAAATGTTAAAATTTGGCTTTAAATTTATCCACATTTTCTCAATTATCTCTGCTAAAACCTTATAATTCTCTTAATACTCTTATTTCCGACTTTGTGAATAAATTATCCCATTTTGTGTTTTTTTTTAATCAATTTTAATTTATTTTATTGCTGTTATTTCAAATTAAAAAAAAAAAAAAATCAGTAAAAACTATGTGGCCGCAACATTTTAAATACCTTGGTAGCGAATGTTTTAAATTTGTACAACTTTTTTTTTTCAGATTTAGCGACGAAGACTTTGTAGACAATGGATAAAGACTCAGAAGTGGTGATGGATTTCGATGAGCAATCCAGTATGGAAACTGGTAGTGTAGCACCCACAGCTCCTCAAGCAGCGACTTTCAGGGAGAAAGTTGGAAATGTCTTAAATAACACAAACTTTATGGTCAGTAAAATGTAACTTCCTTCAAACATTCATCATCATCATCATCATTGAGTGCTGTCTCCGCATCAAAGGTTGGCTACCATGGAGCGCCATTCCACTCTGTCTCTTGCTTTGATGGTGCAGATTGTCATAGGCTGACTTGTCCTCTCTCCGTGGCTTCCTCTGGACTAGTACGTGATGAGGCTCCAATCTCTTTTACAGTGGTCTGCCATATTTGTCTTTCATGTTCTGAATATGCCTCATGTGTACCACACACTTCGCTTTCTGGGCCGTTGATTATTTCTAATTCTTCCGCCCCATCCACCGTCACAGACTTTTCACATACGGGTTGAACACACCCATCCGGTGCCATTGTTGTTGAAGCATGTGCTTGCCTATCGAACCGCGAACCCACGACACAAAGAAGAATAAATCGTATTCCACTTAAATATTGGTAAAGTTCACAGTCCATCCACCCGTCAGAAGTAAAACACACACCAAACGGGGAATAGCAACACATAATTTCACAACTAGACTATCGCGTAAATCATTTAAATATATCAACAAAAGCCGAATTATAATAAAATCAACAACACGTAGTCGCCATGACACCGGAAGTCATCTTCAAACATTGCAGAAATTTATTTATTATTTCTGTTGTATGAACCAATGGCCATTGCATTGCAGAAATTAGAAGCAGAAATAGACAAGCAAAAGACAGATTTCCGTTAAATGAAAAACAACCTACATAAAAATCATTGTCATTTAATGTAGAGATGGGGAGTGGATGGTTGCTCTCAAGGCAAGAGGCCAATCTCGAGACAGAGGTTGTGAGGTTCAAATCCTGGCTGCACCAGTTGGGATTTTTATTTATGATTTCTGTCTGCGGCAACCACCCCTGGTCTCAGTAGCAAGGCCTAGCTTGAAACGTAAATTATTCATCAACAGAAAAAATATTATTACTTTTGAAGATGGAGTTATCTGCCTATGTGGCGAGGGACCCCTGCACACATGGTTGCCAGGGGAAAATGGATTAACTCGTAGAATTCAGTTCGTAGTCTCTAAGGAATTTGCCAGAGGTGAAATCTGGCAAACGCACACATCAAAAAATGAAAAAAAAATTTAATTAATGTAGAAAACATGCCCTAAAGTAAAGGTAAAGGTCAAGTACGAGACCTGAATCGGAGTCTTAGCACTTGAGTTATCACCCTTATGTGCTCGACCGCCTATCCAGAAATGTTCGGAGACTTTTGGATAGTGTCGCTTCAAGCATCGAAACTCACGATGCAAGGCAGCATTCCTCACCTTCCCGGAGTAGTACTTCCCTGATACCCATTTCTACCAGGGGCTGGGTCGACCATGGGGGTAATGTTTTTTTTTCCAACCATGAGTACAACTCACACTGCTTCCAGTGGGTATCGAACACGGGTTGTCTGAACATCGGTAGCCCAGTCGGCTGGTTTTCCCAACTAGGCTACCAATGCGCCGCCCCCCCCCCCCCTCCATGCTCTAAAGTGCTACATAGAACTTGTTTTACTATATTAAAGTAAGTCATGGATGAAAAGCAAGACAACACAAAGAACAATGGAATCAGCTGAGGTGTCTTCTTCTTTTTCTTCTACCTTTTTAGCTCCCAGTGGAGCATAAATCTTCAACAAACACTTTCCAAGTCGTTCTGTTTTTTGCCATTCTTCTAAGATCATTCCATGTCTTCCCCATCATCTTCATCTCTGCTTTTATCTGTCTTCTCCAAGAATTTCTTGGTCTTCCTCTTTGTCTTTTCCCCTGGGGATTCCAAAACAAAAAAGAGCCTGTTGTGTAATGCTCTCAGTTGACTTCCGTAGTGTGTGTCTTATCCAGCGCCATCGTCTTCGCTGTATCTCTTTATCCAATGGTGTTTGACTGGTACATTTCCATAATTCTATGTTAGTGATTTTGTCCTGCCATTTCCATCCTTTTATCCTGCGTGGGCATCCATTAATGAAAGTCTGTATCTTCATGATTGTCAATTTTGTTGTTCTCCATGTTTCAGCTGAGGTGTGGTTATCAGAAAAATGCTATAATTCCATGGATAGCAAAGATTACTGATGAAGAATGTCTAAAAAGAGCTGGAAAAGGAAAAGACAATTTACATTTATTGACAAGTGATTCGAAAAGAAGGCATTGAGAATACTATAACAATGGTCAGATAGATTGGAAAGAAGAGCAGAGGAAAACCAAGATAAAGATTATTGAACAGCTTATCTGAATGGCGTAATAAAAGATCATAAATTGAAATTATGGCGAGTATGAAAAACTGTTTACATTCGTTAAGATGTGAACAAAGAGGAGCATGATAATATATGCAGTAACAAAACACTTTATAAGGCATCGTTCAATTATTTTCTTTGTGCTATGATCACAGGTCTATGTTTCATGAACAGAAATATTAATAATTAATAATAATAATTAGAAAATAAATGTCTAAGGAAAATAGTATAATGTGGAACGAATTCAAAACAAACGAGGAAATTAGAGAAATCGCCAATCAACCACTAATATCTTCAGTAATCAAGAAAAGACGACAGTCATATGTTGGACATGTGATGAGAAGAGATAATAACCGAATAACAAAGCAAGCCCTCATGTTGGAAACAACAGGTAAGAGGAAAAGAGGATGACCCAGAGAGACACTGAGAAGAACATTGATCAGAGAGGCAAGAGCAGCAGGAATCGGCTCCCTCAATGAGATAAGAGTTGCTTGCACAGAACAGAGACAATTGACAAGATTTGATAAAAGATCTTTACAAGGATTGAAAACTGCTAGAATAAAAATGTAGATAAGAGAAAGAGTATCTGGATCTATGCCCTATGGGCTGGCTATGGCTCGAAAGGTCAATAGATGGATGAATAACCAAGAGATGTGGAAAGAGATGATTGCCTACGGCAACCGGCATGGCACCTGATGATGTTAATGAATAAAAATTGCATTTCTTTATATTTTTTTTTACTTTCATGGGCACTTTTAAAAAAAAATTGAAACATGAAATCTCTGTGTCGCTACAGCAAAACTGATATCATCATAAGTACCATCCCTGTTGGCATAGGTGATCATGTCTCACCACAACTTTCTGTCCCTACAACTGTTTATCATTTCTGTTGTTGACTTCCTACCAAAACATTTTTTTTTTGCGTTCGCCAGCTTTCATCTCTGGCAAAGTCCCCAGAGACTAGGAACTGAATTTTGCGTGTTAATTCGTTTTTCCCTGGCAGCCATGTGCACAGGGGTCCCTCACCGCACACACAGATAACTAAGACTTGAGAGGTACTCATATCTTTTCCGTTGCTAATTGACGTTTCAAGGCGAGCCTCACTGCTGAGACCAGGGCTTGTTGACACAGAGAGACATCAAAACATAAAAATCCCAACTTTTCTCTCTGTCTGCCTCTATCTCTCCTTGTTTTCTCATCAAATGGCCAAAAAAAAATATGTTGTGTTAAAAAACTTGTAAAACAAAAACTGGTATACATACAATCTTCTTCTTCTTCCTCTTCTTCTCCTTCTCCTTCTCCTTCTTCTTCTCCTTCTCCTTCTCCTTCTTCTTCTCCTTCTCCTTCTCCTTCTTCTTCTCCTTCTCCTTCTCCTTCTTCTTCTCCTTCCCATTCTTGCCCATTTTACCTTGAGTGTTATTTCCCTTTTGGATAACAACAGTCTGGTGATTTGACAAGCTTATGTAGACCTACATACAATCGTCATCATCATCATGTGCCATACCGGTTGGTGTAGGCGATCATGTCCTTCCACAATCTTCTATCCACCGTTCATCGTACAAATTCTTTTGTTGACTGTTTTCCACGCCATGACACTAAGCTATCTAATATCTTCTTTCTTTGTCATCTGTGATTTCTCTTTCCCTATATTTTGCCAGTTGTAACCAAGTACCCCAACTTTCCTCTTCTCATGATATGCCCAAAAAATGTTGATTGCTTCTTTCTGGTGTTTTTTAGGAGCTCCCTTTTTGTGTTGGCCTCTTTGAGAACTTCCTCATTGGTCTTTTCAGCTGCCCAGGGAACTTTCAACATTTTTCTAAGAAATCCCATCTCTGTGGCCTCTAATTGTCTTTTCATTTGTTTGTTTACTGTCCATGATTCTCTTCCATTGGTCAAAATTGGCTCTATATAGCACCGATGAATTATCTTTCTCACTTCTATAGACTTGTTGCACAAGATGTTTGTTTTCAGTGAGGGAAACACTCTAAACATGCCCCCCTCCCTCCCCACCATTGATTGTGTAACTGACCTTTGTTTCCGGACATCCTGGGTGAGGTGGGTTGAGATGGTGAGCAGGTCATGCTAGGTCATGAATATCAAGTGTCTTCTTTATTGTTGTTGTTAGTATCTGTTGTAAGTGTATGTTGTTAGTATCTGTTGTTAGTGTATGTTGTTAGTATCTGTTGTTAGTGTATGTTGTTAGTATCTCTTGTAAGTGTATGTTGTTAGTATCTGTTGTTAGTGTATGTTGTTAGTATCTGTTGTAGTGTCAGTTGTTAGTATCTGTTGTAGTATCAGTTGTTAGTATCTGTTGTTAGTATCTATTGTTAGTATCTGTTGTTAGTGTATGTTGTTAGTATCTGTTGTAGTATCTATCTGTTGTAGTATCAGTTGTTAGTATCTGTTGTAGTATCAGTTGTTAGTATCTGTTGTAGTATCAGTTGTAGTATCAGTTGTTAGTATCTATTGTTAGTATCTGTTGTAAGTATCTGTTGTTAGTGTATGTTGTTAGTATCTGTTGTTAGTGTATGTTGTTAGTATCTGTTGTAGTATCAGTTGTTAGTATCTGTTGTAGTATCAGTTGTTAGTATCTTTTGTTAGTATCTGTTGTAGTATCTGTTGTTAGTATCTGTTGTTAGAATCTATTGTAGTATATGTTGTAGTATCTGTTGTTAGTATCTGTTGTTAGTATCTGTTGTTAGTATCTGTTGTAGTATATGTTGTAGTATATGTTGTAGTATATATTGTAGTATCTGTTGTTAGTATCTGTTGTTAGTATCTGTTGTAGTATATGTTGTAGTATATGTTGTTAGTATCTGTTGTTAATATCTGTTGTTAGTATCTGTTGTAGTATATGTTGTAGTATCTGTTGTTAGTATCTGTTGTTAGTAATTGTTGTAGTATCTATTGTTAGTATCTGTTGTAGTATCTGTTGTTAGTATCTGTTGTTAGTATCTGTTGTTAGTATCTGTTGTTAGTATCTGTTGTTAGTATCTGTTGTTAGTATCTGATGTTAGTATCTGATGTTAGTATCTGTTGTTAGTATCTGTTGTTAGTATCTGTTGTTAGTATCTGTTGTTAGTATCTGTTGTTAGTATCTGTTGTTAGTATCTGATGTTAGTATCTGATGTTAGTATCTGTTGTCCTTTGTCCCTCCTTTGGAAATCCTTGAAACGAAGTCGAGAGGGGGATAGTGCGACTGGGTAAAGCACTATCTCCATATCCTGTGCCCAGGCAGAGTAGGCAAAGTGAAATGAGGAAGAAATTACCAATGTTTAAACTTGGCACATGGAACGTAAGGACCATGTGCCCTGGACTTACTAAAACAAGCACACTGAAAGAAGGACAAATTAGAACAACAAGTTGGCAGACCTAAACTACGATATAGAGATATCTGCAAATCATCTCTGAAAGACTTCTCCATCTGTGAAAACGACTGGCATCATCTGGCAAGTGATCGCACATCATGGAGAGCATGTATAAGGAACGGTATAACAACATTTGAGACTGTGCTAAGACAGGACTTAGAAGAGAAGAGACTCATGAAAAAGGATGGTAAACCCTGTGGATCAGCGAGCCTGATCTGTTCATTATGTGACCGCGTGTGTTTGTCAAACATTGGTAGAATTAGCCACGAGAGAAGCTGTTCGGCAAAAACAATACCTCAAAAAAATACGCAATAGCCTCCACTAGACCGTCTGACAAGACGAAAAGGGCCATATATATATATATCTGTTGTTAGTATCTGTTGTTAGTATCTGTTGTTAGTATCTGTTGTTAGTATATGTCGTATTATCTGATGTTAGCATATGTTGGTAGTATCTGTTATAGTATATGTTGTTAGTATCTGTTGTAGTATCTGTTGTAGTATCTGTTGTAGTATCTGTTGTAGTATCTGTTGTAGTATCTGTTGTAGTATCTGTTGTAGTATCTTTTGTAATATATCCTTGATTGTAACATTTTGTTGAATATCTTTGATTGTAACATTCTGTTGATGCCCCTGATGGTAATGTTTTTTTGAATGTCCTTGATTGTAACATTGTGTTGGATGTCCTTGATTGTAACATTGTGTTGGATGTCCTTGATTGTAACATTGTGTTGGATGTCCTTGATTGTAACATTGTGTTGAATGTCCTTGATTGTAACATTGTGTTGGATGTCCTTGATTGTAACATTGTGTTGGATGTCCTTGATTGTAACATTGTGTTGGATGTCCTTGATTGTAACATTGTGTTGAATGTCCTTGATTGTAACATTGTGTTGAATGTCCTTGATTGTAACATTGTGTTGGATGTCCTTGATTGTAACATTGTGTTGAATGTCCTTGATTGTAACATTGTGTTGGATGTCCTTGATTGTAACATTGTGTTGAATGTCCTTGATTGTAACATTGTGTTGAATGTCCTTGATTGTAACATTGTGTTGGATGTCCTTGATTGTAACATTGTGTTGGATGTCCTTGATTGTAACATTGTGTTGGATGTCCTTGATTGTAACATTGTGTTGAATGTCCTTGATTGTAACATTGTGTTGGATGTCCTTGATTGTAACATTGTGTTGGATGTCCTTGATTGTAACATTGTGTTGGATGTCCTTGATTGTAACATTGTGTTGGATGTCCTTGATTGTAACATTGTGTTGGATGTCCTTGATTGTAACATTGTGTTGGATGTCCTTGATTGTAACATTGTGTTGGATGTCCTTGATTGTAACATTGTGTTGAATGTCCTTGATTGTAACATTGTGTTGGATGTCCTTGATTGTAACATTGTGTTGAATGTCCTTGATTGTAACATTGTGTTGGATGTCCTTGATTGTAACATTGTGTTGAATGTCCTTGATTGTAACATTGTGTTGGATGTCCTTGATTGTAACATTGTGTTGAATGTCCTTGATTGTAACATTGTGTTGGATGTCCTTGATTGTAACATTGTGTTGGATGTCCTTGATTGTAACATTGTGTTGGATGTCCTTGATTGTAACATTGTGTTGGATGTCCTTGATTGTAACATTGTGTTGGATGTCCTTGATTGTAACATTGTGTTGGATGTCCTTGATTGTAACATTGTGTTGGATGTCCTTGATTGTAACATTGTGTTGGATGTCCTTGATTGTAACATTGTGTTGGATGTCCTTGATTGTAACATTGTGTTGGATGTCCTTGATTGTAACATTGTGTTGGATGTCCTTGATTGTAACATTGTGTTGAATGTCCTTGATTGTAACATTGTGTTGGATGTCCTTGATTGTAACATTGTGTTGAATGTCCTTGATTGTAACATTGTGTTGGATGTCCTTGATTGTAACATTGTGTTGGATGTCCTTGATTGTAACATTGTGTTGGATGTCCTTGATTGTAACATTGTGTTGGATGTCCTTGATTGTAACATTGTGTTGAATGTCCTTGATTGTAACATTGTGTTGGATGTCCTTGATTGTAACATTGTGTTGAATGTCCTTGATTGTAACATTGTGTTGGATGTCCTTGATTGTAACATTGTGTTGGATGTCCTTGATTGTAACATTGTGTTGGATGTCCTTGATTGTAACATTGTGTTGGATGTCCTTGATTGTAACATTGTGTTGGATGTCCTTGATTGTAACATTGTGTTGGATGTCCTTGATTGTAACATTGTGTTGGATGTCCTTGATTGTAACATTGTGTTGGATGTCCTTGATTGTAACATTGTGTTGGATGTCCTTGATTGTAACATTGTGTTGGATGTCCTTGATTGTAACATTGTGTTGGATGTCCTTGATTGTAACATTGTGTTGGATGTCCTTGATTGTAACATTGTGTTGGATGTCCTTGATTGTAACATTGTGTTGGATGTCCTTGATTGTAACATTGTGTTGAATGTCCTTGATTGTAACATTGTGTTGAATGTCCTTGATTGTAACATTGTGTTGGATGTCCTTGATTGTAACATTGTGTTGGATGTCCTTGATTGTAACATTGTGTTGGATGTCCTTGATTGTAACATTGTGTTGGATGTCCTTGATTGTAACATTGTGTTGGATGTCCTTGATTGTAACATTGTGTTGGATGTCCTTGATTGTAACATTGTGTTGGATGTCCTTGATTGTAACATTGTGTTGGATGTCCTTGATTGTAACATTGTGTTGAATGTCCTTGATTGTAACATTGTGTTGAATGTCCTTGATTGTAACATTGTGTTGAATGTCCTTGATTGTAACATTGTGTTGGATGTCCTTGATTGTAACATTGTGTTGAATGTCCTTGATTGTAACATTGTGTTGGATGTCCTTGATTGTAACATTGTGTTGGATGTCCTTGATTGTAACATTGTGTTGGATGTCCTTGATTGTAACATTGTGTTGGATGTCCTTGATTGTAACATTGTGTTGGATGTCCTTGATTGTAACATTGTGTTGGATGTCCTTGATTGTAACATTGTGTTGGATGTCCTTGATTGTAACATTGTGTTGGATGTCCTTGATTGTAACATTGTGTTGGATGTCCTTGATTGTAACATTGTGTTGGATGTCCTTGATTGTAACATTGTGTTGGATGTCCTTGATTGTAACATTGTGTTGAATGTCCTTGATTGTAACATTGTGTTGGATGTCCTTGATTGTAACATTGTGTTGAATGTCCTTGATTGTAACATTGTGTTGGATGTCCTTGATTGTAACATTGTGTTGAATGTCCTTGATTGTAACATTGTGTTGAATGTCCTTGATTGTAACATTGTGTTGAATGTCCTTGATTGTAACATTGTGTTGAATGTCCTTGATTGTAACATTGTGTTGGATGTCCTTGATTGTAACATTGTGTTGAATGTCCTTGATTGTAACATTGTGTTGAATGTCCTTGATTGTAACATTGTGTTGAATGTCCTTGATTGTAACATTGTGTTGAATGTCCTTGATTGTAACATTGTGTTGGATGTCCTTGATTGTAACATTGTGTTGAATGTCCTTGATTGTAACATTGTGTTGAATGTCCTTGATTGTAACATTGTGTTGAATGTCCTTGATTGTAACATTGTGTTGAATGTCCTTGATTGTAACATTGTGTTGAATGTCCTTGATTGTAACATTGTGTTGGATGTCCTTGATTGTAACATTGTGTTGAATGTCCTTGATTGTAACATTGTGTTGGATGTCCTTGATTGTAACATTGTGTTGGATGTCCTTGATTGTAACATTGTGTTGAATGTCCTTGATTGTAACATTGTGTTGGATGTCCTTGATTGTAACATTGTGTTGGATGTCCTTGATTGTAACATTGTGTTGAATGTCCTTGATTGTAACATTGTGTTGGATGTCCTTGATTGTAACATTGTGTTGGATGTCCTTGATTGTAACATTGTGTTGGATGTCCTTGATTGTAACATTGTGTTGGATGTCCTTGATTGTAACATTGTGTTGGATGTCCTTGATTGTAACATTGTGTTGGATGTCCTTGATTGTAACATTGTGTTGAATGTCCTTGATTGTAACATTGTGTTGGATGTCCTTGATTGTAACATTGTGTTGGATGTCCTTGATTGTAACATTGTGTTGGATGTCCTTGATTGTAACATTGTGTTGGATGTCCTTGATTGTAACATTGTGTTGAATGTCCTTGATTGTAACATTGTGTTGGATGTCCTTGATTGTAACATTGTGTTGAATGTCCTTGATTGTAACATTGTGTTGAATGTCCTTGATTGTAACATTGTGTTGAATGTCCTTGATTGTAACATTGTGTTGAATGTCCTTGATTGTAACATTGTGTTGAATGTCCTTGATTGTAACATTGTGTTGAATGTCCTTGATTGTAACATTGTGTTGAATGTCCTTGATTGTAACATTGTGTTGGATGTCCTTGATTGTAACATTGTGTTGAATGTCCTTGATTGTAACATTGTGTTGAATGTCCTTGATTGTAACATTGTGTTGGATGTCCTTGATTGTAACATTGTGTTGGATGTCCTTGATTGTAACATTGTGTTGAATGTCCTTGATTGTAACATTGTGTTGGATGTCCTTGATTGTAACATTGTGTTGGATGTCCTTGATTGTAACATTGTGTTGGATGTCCTTGATTGTAACATTGTGTTGGATGTCCTTGATTGTAACATTGTGTTGGATGTCCTTGATTGTAACATTGTGTTGGATGTCCTTGATTGTAACATTGTGTTGAATGTCCTTGATTGTAACATTGTGTTGGATGTCCTTGATTGTAACATTGTGTTGGATGTCCTTGATTGTAACATTGTGTTGGATGTCCTTGATTGTAACATTGTGTTGGATGTCCTTGATTGTAACATTGTGTTGGATGTCCTTGATTGTAACATTGTGTTGGATGTCCTTGATTGTAACATTGTGTTGGATGTCCTTGATTGTAACATTGTGTTGGATGTCCTTGATTGTAACATTGTGTTGGATGTCCTTGATTGTAACATTGTGTTGGATGTCCTTGATTGTAACATTGTGTTGGATGTCTTTGATTGTAACATTTTGTTGAATGTCTTTGATGGTAACATTTTGTTGGATGTCATTGATTGTAACTTGCTGTTGGATGTCCTTGATTGTAACATTCTGTTGGATGTCATTGATTGTAACATTCTGTTGGATGTCATTGATTGTAACATTCTGTTGGATGTCATTGATTGTAACATTCTGTGGATGTCATTGATTGTAACATTCTGTTGGATGTCATTGATTGTAACATTCTGTTGGATGTCATTGATTGTAACATTCTGTTGGATGTCATTGATTGTAACATTCTGTTGGATGTCATTGATTGTAACATTCTGTTGGATGTCTGTGAATGTAGCATTTTGTGGAATATCCTTGATTGTATCATTTTGTTGGATGTCCTTGATTGTAACATTTTATTGGATGTCCTTGATTGTAACATTTTGTTGGATGTCCTTGATTGTAACATTTTGTTGGATGTCCGTGAATGTAGCATTTTGTTGGATGTCCTTGATTGTAACATTGTGTTGGATATCCTTGATGGTAACATTTTGTTGGGTGTCCTTGATTGTAACATTTTGTTGAATGTCCTTGATTGTAACATTTTGTTGAATCTCCTTGATTGTAACATTTTGTTGGATGTCCTTGATTGTAACATTTTGTTGGATGTCCTTGATTGTAACATTTTGTTGGATGTCCTTGATGGTAACATTTTGTGGAATATCCTTGATTGTAACATTCTGTTGGATGTCCTTGATGGTAACATTTTGTTGGATATCCTTGATGGTAACATTTTGTTGGATGTCCTTGATTGTAACATTTTGTTGGGTGTCCTTGATTGTAACATTTTGTTGGATGTCTTTGATTGTAACATTCTGTTGGATGTTCTTCATTGTAATATTTTGTTGGATGTCCTTGATGGTATATTCTCTTTTCATGGGTCTGCCTGGGGACTTATAATAATAAGGGCCTGAGAATAAAGGACATTTGCCCAGTGCAGTCACTGCAAGCTGTTCAGATCTGACTATTTATTTCAGCCCCATTAGACCCAAGGGAGCCGCGATAGCTCAGTGGTTAGTGAACTGGACTACAAAGGACAAGAGGTAGGGTTCGATCCCAACCGACAGCTTCAAGTTCATTCAGCCTTTAATGGGTACCGGATTTTTTTTCTGTGAAAGTAAAGCGGCACGGGCGTAATACCAACCACAATACCCCAAAAATTATGTGCTGAAGGTCTGTAAAATTCATGGTCACTAACACCATATTCCCTATACGCCACTTGGCATGACGGGGGCTCTTTACTTTTTTTACTTTACCATTAGAAACAAACTTTTAACCCTACCAGGATTCAAACCCATGTTTTCCTGGTTTGGAGCCCAACAAGTTTTCATTCAGTCACCCATACTCTTCATTTCTGTGGTGTTGTTGTTGTTGACGTAATGCCACGAGTTGATGCGGGCAGGGTACCCTTTGACTCATTTATGTGGCGGGTCATAATGTCTTTCTTGACATTCCCTGCTCTTACTGGAGAAGTTGGAGTTCGTTTATCCCAGGCTATACCAGCTAAGTTAGTGGGGTAGTGTTCTGCCCTATTAAAGGAGGAGTAAGACGTCTCCTTTCCTCCGCTAGTCTTCGGGACACCCTTGGGCAAGGTGGAGCTCCCATTTAGCCCCCCTATCAGGGTTATGTGAAGCCATTGGAGCAGGTAGTGGATGGTGTTGTGGGAGCAGATGACAAGTAGTGCCGGTTATGGTCCCCACACCGCGATGGCAGGCAGAGGATCTCATGTATAGAGACAATGGCTGCAATCTCCGACTAGTACAGTCACTCCCAAGAAGGAAAGGAATGGCAAACAACCTTCTTATATTGACTAAACTAATCATGACAAATCACAACTTAATATCTACAAAAGACCAATGAGGAAGTTCTCAAAGAGGCCAACACAAAAAGGTAGCTCCTTAAAAAACATCAGAAAGAAACAATCAACATTTTTCAGGCACATCATGAGAAGAGGAAAGTTGGAATACTTGGTTACAACTGGCAAAATAAAAGGAAAGAGAGATCGTGGATGACAAAGAGAGAAAATACTAGATGTCTTGGTGTCATGGCATGGAAAGCAGTCAACAACAGAACTGATACGATGCACTGTAGATAGAAGATTTTGGAAGGACATGATCGCCTACGCCAACCGGTATGGCACATGATGATGATGCTGGGAAACTAGTAGTCCAGCCCAGAGGTACTGCAATACTGGGTCCTCTATATCAGTAACAGTCACCACTACATGGAATATGGAAATCCTAGCTTCTGTTAGCCAGCCTGTTTTGACGCAGACTGTTACCAGGGAAGGTTACGAGGAGGTATATCTGCTAGGTCTTGGTCAGCTGATGGTGCACCAACCCTGATATTGTGACTGCAGGTCACAGGCGCTTTTTCTCCCCCTCATTTCTGTGGGGAAAAATTGAATGTTATACGATTTGCTTCCTGCATTGTGCCCATCTCCCTTTGCTTCTTTTCCATGACTTCTAAATGATAATACAATATCCTTCATCTTTTCTAATGGCATAACCAGTCTTGTTTCATAAAATGAAGTCAAGTAGCGATTACAGAGAGTGGGGGTGAATTAGTTGCGTGAGGTAGCTAATTATATAAAATGCCCCATATGCTCTATGACATATTCATTGGCGAGCCGGAGGCGTCTTAACCTCTTCACCAGGTAGATGCTACCCGTTAGCCTAGAAATGTCAACGTATCTAGAAAGTCAACTCCGATTATAAACCCCTGCTGTCTAGCGGACACCCATTCATGGAATAGACTTCAGGTGTAAGCGCTGAGGAAAAATCCGGAGATGGAGTCCCTAAGGCTGTTCAGTGTTGATTTCAACACTGCTCTGGCAATTCTTGTAATGCAGTTGACACCAAACTGTTCTTGCCCTTGTCTAGACCTTTGGATCGCTTGTCTATGTGGAGAGAAGAAACATGTTGTATGGGCTGGGCTATGTGGAGAGAAGAAACATGTTGTATGGGCTTGGCTGTGTGGAGAGAAGAAACATGATGTATGGGCTGGGCTATGTGGAGAGAAGAAACATGTTGTATGGGCTGGGCTATGTGGAGAGAAGAAACATGTTGTATGGGCTTGGCTGTGTGGAGAGAAGAAATATATTGTATGGGCTCGGCTGTGTGGAGAGAAGAAACATTGTATGGGCTCAGCTATGTGGAGAGAAGAAACATGTTGTATGGGCTGGGCTATGTGGAGAGAAGAAACATGTTGTATGGGCTAGGCTATGTGGAGAGAAGAAACATGTTGTATGGGCTCGGCTGTGTGGAGAGAAGAAACATTGTATGGGCTCGGCTATGTGGAGAGAAGAAACATGTTGTATGGGCTTGGCTATGTGGAGAGAAGAAACATGTTGTATGGGCTTGGCTGTGTGGAGAGAAGAAATATATTGTATGGGCTCGGCTGTGTGGAGAGAAGAAACATTGTATGGGCTTGGCTATGTGGAGAGAAGAAACATGTTGTATGGGCAACAACTTGTCTCTTTCTTTTTCTGCCCAATTCCGCACCCTGTAGAGGACACTCCAGCTTTATCCGTAGTCAATTATGACTGACAGAGGCTACTACTAGTTCTACTGCTACTTTCTAATGTCAGACTTGTATCATCATCAAGTAACGGACATGCTGGCATAGGTGATCATGTCTCTCCACAACTTTTGATCTCGACAGTTATTTATCATTTCTTTTGTTGACTTTCTGCCAAGCCATTCTCTTAAGCTATCTGCTATCTTTTCTCTTTGCTTCCCTCTATCTCTTCGTCACACAATTTCCCCAGTTGTTACAATATACACCAGCTGTTCCCTTCTCATTACATGGCCAAAACATGATGATTGTCTCTTCCTAATATTGGAAATTAGCTCTCTTTTTGCTTTGGCCTCTTTCAGAATATCTTCAATACTCTTCTTAGCTGTCCACGGTACTCTCAACATTCTTCTGTAAAACCACATCTCTACAGCCTGCAGTGATACAGACTTGTATACCAGATTGAAGAAGGGGTGGGTGGGTGCGGCCCTGGGTGATCTAGAGGTAAGACATCAGCCTCTGGACAGGAAAGATCCCAGGTCACAATTACACCAATAGGAGTATTTTTTTTTCAAATAAATAAAAATTAAACCTTTGGTTTCTCTGTGGCTTTACACTCCCTTGGTCTCTGAGTAGTGAGATCTGATGTTTAGCCTTCTCAGATAACAGATAAAATGTAGTAAGTCCTGTCTGCAGTCGTGCACTTTAAAGAACCCCTGGCAGTTAAAAATCAGAAAGAGTAAGCCAAAAAAATATGAGCTGTTTGGGCAGAAATATTTGCAAAAATCTGCCCACACAGATGGGTCCCAGGCCATGCTATGAAGTAACATGCTTAGGTTTGATGGCAAATGGTTGGAGTCTCTATGAAGTCTCCAATTTGAGTTCTGTTTTATTTTCATGCTAGAGCACACAGTGGGAATGAGAGTGCAGAAAAAACTTGCCAGTTTGGCTGATGTGAAGGCTGACATGGTTTGCGAAGAAGCAGTGGGTTATGATGATGTTCTAAATGCCCTCAGGGACACTGTAAACAAGACCGACCCAAAAAAGTAACCTTATTCTGCAACCATAAACGGAATGCACAAATATCATGTTAAAGTAGGAAATGCCAGACTGGGGTGCTATGCAGGAGGCCAAAGAAAACTTGTCAGTTAACACAATACCTTAGTCACTGTACATTAAAACAGCTCGCAGAAAAGACAACATAACACAATCAAAATTTGTACATAGCTCTCATTTACCAGGAAAAAGCATTTGACAAAGTAAATAGAGAACTACTGTGGGAGATACTAACAACATACGGAGTAAGCCAACATCTAACAGAGAACAACTGTGGGAGAGTCTAACAACATACGGAGTAAGCCAACATCTAACAGAGAACAACTGTGGGAGATACTAACAACATACGGAGTAAGCCAACATCTAACAGAGAATAACTGTGGGAGATACTAACAACATACGGAGTAAGCCAACATCTAACAGAGAACTACTGTGGGAGATACTAACAACATACGGAGTAAGCCAACATCTAACAGAGAACAACTGTGGGAGATACTAACAACATACAGAGTAAGCCAACATCTAACAGAGAACTACTGTGGGAGATACTAACAACATACGGAGTAAGTCAACATCTAACAGAGAACAACTGTGGGAGATACTAACAACACACGGAGTAAGCCAACATCTAACAGAGAACAACTGTGGGAGATACTAACAACATACGGAGTAAGCCAACATCTAACAGAGAACAACTGTGGGAGATACTAACAACATACGGAGTAAGCCAACATCTAACAGAGAACAACTGTGGGAGATACTAACAACATACGGAGTAAGCCAACATCTAACAGAACAACTGTGGGAGATACTAACAACATACGGCGTAAGCCAACATCTAACAGAGAACAACTGTGGGAGATACTAACAACATACGGAGTAAGCCAACATCTAACCAACCTTATTAAAAGTCTCTACATCAATAACAGCTGTACAGACCACTTCAAAATTAGATCGTGTGTACTATCCCCCCTACTGTTTATTACATACATGGACTATATATGCAAGTTAGCCAACCCATCAGAGACAGAGGAGATCAACAATTTGCAAATGATCAGACGATAATACTTGAAAAAATAGAAAACCTACTGGAACACGTAAATAGACTCAACAGCACAGGCACAAAATACAACATGAAAATCAACATCAACAAGACAGAAGCCATGAATATAGCAAAAGAGAAACAGAACATTAACATAACTATAGAAAGCAGGCAACTAAAACATGTAGAGCAATTTAAATACCTAGGAAGTCTAGTGACAAATGACAATTCACAAATAGCAGAGATAGACTCAAGATGCAACAGAGCTTGTCAAATCATTGGACAGCTATCACCACTATTGTCCAACAAGGAAATAACTCTAGAGGCAAAATGGGCACTGTACACTACAATCTTCATCCCAACGTTGCGCTACCAATGCCAGACCTGGACCCTAGATGCAAGAACAATAAGAAAAATAACCTCTACTAACATGAAGTGTGTGAGATGAATGACAGGAACCAGTCTGAGAGATAAGATCAAAAATGAAGAAGTGAGAAAAAAGCTAAGAATAACCTCCACCATAGAATATATAAAGAAACAACAGATAAAATGTTTTGACCCTGTGAATAGAGAGTGATAAAAACTCAACACAAGACCTCAATAAATGTTGTGAGAACACCAGACCCAAGGGCTGACTAAAAAGGATGGATTGATGGAATATTAGAAACACTAGGAAACATAACAGCCGCAGAGGCGAACAGAAGAGCAAAAGACCGCAAATTATATCTCCCCTCGACGCTGAAAGACAAATGAGGAATCAAAGAAGAAGAAGACTGTACATTAAGGCATATACTTAGATGGAGATCTGAGCATTGCCATGTTTGTTGTTTATTCCTTTAAGAGAAGAGGAGGAGAATGGTAGGGACAATGATGTATATATATTGAGAGACTGAGGAGTATACAAGGTGGGACAATGATGTATATATTGAGAGACTGAGAATTCTAAAAGGTGGGACCATGATGTATATATTGAGAGACTGAGGAGTCTAAAAGGTGGGGCAATGATGTATATATTGAGAGACTGAGGAGTCTAAAAGTGGAAAAGGGTCTGGTAAATCCAGAGTGCTAATGATGGAAAAGCAGATGTATCTACAATCAACACTTTATCAATCTGTATATGCTTCCAGAAATGCTGAGACAGGTGGTGGAGTTGGTATGGGAATGCCCAAATGCAATGAAACTAATTCCATGAGTAGAATAGAATTGAATATTATGACCCAGCGCTAATGTCTATCTATTGTCCTTTCGAGCCGAAGACGGCACATAGGGCAGAACCAGTCTCAAAAACAGAAACCTTGCGTGCCAAAATGGCGCATATTGCAGAGATCACTGCTCTAAAATCTATGGCGCTGTTTCCATAACAATACTTTTTACAATTACAGCTTGTCAAGCCATCGATCAATCTCCTTAGTCACCTTTTATGACATGCCTGGAAGGTCACAGTGTCACTATTCTTTACCTCCCTCATAGTGAAGCCCCGGTAGCACACGGGAAAGTGCTAATGTACTGTAGCTCTTATCCTTATACTATCAATTCTAACTCTTCCCTTTCTTGTGACATGAATATTCTTCTTGTGCTCTTCATTATTTCCGTTGTAGGAGGCAGATGGTCTAGAGATTGGCATCAGTTTCTGGGCAGGAAAGTCAATGGTTTGAATCCTGCCAGAGGCAGTGGACATTTTTCATTTCAAATTAATGGTTTCTTCATTCCGTTACCCTCCCCTGATCTCTGGGTAGTGAGATCCAATGTCTGGCTCTATCTGGGTAGTGAGATCCAATGTCTAGTCCTCTCTGGGTAGTGAGATCCTATGTCTAGCCCTCTCTGGGTAGTGAGATCCAATGTCTGGCTCTATCTGGGTAGTGAGATCCGATGTCTAGCCCTCTCTGGGTAGTGAGATCCAATGTCTAGCCCTCTCTGGGTAGTGAGATCCAATGTCTAGTCCTCTCTGGGTAGTGAGATCCTATGTCTAGCTCTCTCTGGGTAGTGAGATCCAATGTCTAGTCCTCTCTGGGTAGTGAGATCCTATGTCTAGCCCTCTCGGGGTAGTGAGATCCAATGTCTAGCCCTCTCTGGGTGGGGACATCCAATGTCTAGCCCTCTCTGGGTAGTGAGATCCAATGTCTAGCCCTCTCTGGGTGGTGACATCCAATGTCTAGCCCTCTCTGGGTAGTGATATCCAATGTCTAGCCCTCTCTGGGTAGTGAAATCCAATGTCTAGCCCTCTCTGGGTAGTGAGATCCAATGTCTAGCCCTCTCAGATAACGACAAAAAACACGAAGTCCTGTTTGCACTAGCGCATGTTAAAGAACCCATGATAACTAATTAAAAAGTAAAAAAAAATATTGCATAATGGCCACTCTTCTACCTTTCAGCTCCCTGTGGAGCATAGGTCTTCAACAAACACTTTCCTAGCTGTTCTGTTTCTTGCCATTCTTTTAAGATCACTCCATGTCTTCCCCATCATCTTCATCGCTGCTTCCATCTGTCTTCTCCAAGAATATTTTGGCCCTCCTCTTTGTCTTTTTCCCTGGGGATTCCAAAAAAGGGCCTCTTGTGTAATACTCTCAGTTGGCTTCCACAGTGTGTGTCCTATCCAGCGCCATCGTCTTCGCTGTATCTCTTTATCCACTGGTATTTGACTGGTACATTTCCATAATTCTATGTTAATGATTTTGTCCTGCCATTTCCATCCTTTTATTCTGCGTAAGCATCCATTAATGAAAGTCTGTATCTTCATGATTGCCATTTTAGTTATTCTCCATGTTTCACAGCCATATAATAGGACCGCCTTAACATTGGAGTTGAACATTTTTATTTTAGTATTTAACCTAATTTCTTTGGACTTCCATATGTTTCCCAGTGCAACAAATGCTCCTCTTGCTTTTGATATCCTTATTTTGATATCATTTCCTCCCTCTTTATCTATATTACTACCCAGATATATTTAAGATTGTACGTCTAGTAGAGGTATTTCTATTATTTTTATTTGGTTATTGCTAACTGCCTTAATTCTCATAATTTTGGTTTTATCTCTATTTATTTTCAGTCCCATCTGTTGTGATCTCTCATCAAGTATGCTCATTTTATCTTGCATCTGTTAGTGGTTGTGTGATAGGAGAGCTATGTCATCAGCAAAGTCTAAATCATCAAGTTGCTTGGTCAGTGATCACTGGATTCCATTTCTGTTATTTTGAGTTATTTTCATAATCCAATCTATGGCCAGTAGAAAGAAAAATGGAGACAGAAAGCATCCCTGCCTTACTCCTGTTCTTATTTCAAATGCTTCTGTAAGCTGTCCTTCATGCACCACACTACATTTCATTCCTTCATACATTGTTTTTATCAGGTTAATAAACTTTATGGGGATTCCGTAATGACTCAGTAACTTCCATAGCATTCCTCTGTCTAAACTATCAAATGCCTTTTCGTAATCTATGAATCCAATATAAAGTGGGGACTGTAGTTTTAAACTTTGTTCAACTATTATACGTAGAGTAGTTATTTGATCAGCACATGATTTGTTCTTCCTAAAACCTGCTTGTTCATCTCTCAAATGTTTCTCTATGGCCTCTTTTAGTCTCTCCAGAATGATTCTGCTTAATAATTTTCCTGGCACTGATAGGTAGCATAATTCCCCTATAATTTGTGCACTCCTGTAAACTTCCTTTCTTTGGTAGTTTGATCATATAACCTTCTTTCCAGTCTTTAGGTATTTCTTCCCTCTCCCAAATTTTATCTAATAGATTATGTAGCATCTTGGTAGATGTGTTAATACCTGCTTTGGTGGCTTCCGAAGGAATTTCATCTGGTCCTGTGGCTTTAATATTTTTTAAAAGTTTTATGGCTTTCATTATTTCTTCCTTGCTTGGTTTCCACAGTTAATGTGTAACTCTTCTTCTGCTGGTAGTATATCTGGAGGATTATTTGAGCCAGGTCTGTTCAAAAGTTTTCTCAAAGTGCCCTTTCCATTTCTCCATTTGTTCCCTTATATTACTAAGCAGATTTCCTTTCTTATCTTTAATAAAGGTATTGATCTGTTTGTATTTTCCACTTAATTTCTTTGTGCTGTTGCACAGTTCTTTCATATTCCCTTTGCTGCTTCTTCTGCCTCTTTAGCTAGTTCATCTATATATTTCCTCTTATCCCTTTTAATGCATCTTCTTACTTCCATAGTGGCCACTGCTCCTGCAGAATTACTACACAAATCTACCCATGCGGAAGACAAATATCGTTCAGGATGAAAGATGTAAATATTACGGCTTTGCTGTAAAACTAGTGACACAACTACTTGATGGTAAATGATCACTGCCTTACTCCTGTTACTACAAGAATGGTGTTCTCCTCATTACCTTTTTTCTGTGCCCCTTACCCCTCATTTGTTTTTATTGTACCCCACTCTCAGACATCTCACTCTTACCGCCTTTTGAGCATCTGTTAGTCTACTGTTCTATTCTTTCTCCTTTGTGTTTGCACACTGACCCCTGTGTGAACTCCTCTGGTTCTGTGTGCATTTGCACACATTTCTGTACGTTCACGACAGCCACACTTGGTTGCTATTTCCTTTTCGTTTTGACCTCTATTTACACACAGGATAGATAATTTTGTTTTCTTTAACACATTTCGATTGTTTTTGTTTTGGTTGTTTCATTATTAGTTTTGTGCTTGTGTTTTTTTGTTTGTTCCTGATGAAGGCCTATTGGGCCGAAATGTCGTTTAGTCTGTGTCGTCCACTTATCACGTAAAGCTTCTTACATACCATTTTTTTCTATTTTTTTATTTTTCCTGACACAACTCATCCATGCCAACTTAACAGGTGAACACTAAGAAGAAAAATAAGATTTCCTTTGTGATTATTTTTTTTTTTTTTAATTATTATTTATTATTGAAAAATTATTGTGATCATGAATTTTGTCTGTCACCAGATTGCGATCGTAATTCTGGTCGTCATTGATTGTTTTCTGGTTTTTTGTGAACTGTTGCTGGAAGTAATGGCAAGCAGGCATGGTCACAGTTTTGAGATGCTTCATATAGTAAGGCCATATATATGTATATATTTTTGTTAAGTTCTAGTTTAATCATATAATTTATTTATGCAAAATGAGTGATCTCCCTTTAGTTAAAAAAAAAGTAAAGTACCCCCATCATGCCAAGTGGCGTATAGGGAATATGGTGTTAGTGACCGTAATTCTGGTCGTCATTGATTGTTTTCTGGTTTTTTGTGAACTGTTGCTGGAATTAATGGCAAGCAGGCATGGTCAGTTTTGAGATGCTTCATATAGTAAGGCCATATATATGTATATATTTTTGTTAAGTTCTAGTTTAATCATATAATTTATTTATGCAAAATGAGTGATCTCCCTTTAGTTAAAAAAAAAGTAATGTACCCCCATCATGCCAAGTGGCGTATAGGGAATATGGTGTTAGTGACCGTAATTCTGGTCGTCATTGATTGTTTTCTGGTTTTTTGTGAACTGTTGCTGGAAGTAATGGCAAGTAGGCATGGTCACAGTTTTGAGATGCTTCATATAGTAAGGCTATATATATGTATATATTTTTGTTAAGTTCTAGTTTAATCATATAATTTATTTATGCAAAATGAGTGATCTCCCTTTAGTTAAAAAAAAAGTAAAGTACCCCCATCATGCCAAGTGGCGTATAGGGAATATGGTGTTAGTGACCATAATTTTTACAGACCTTCGGCTCATGAT
This sequence comes from Megaustenia siamemsis, assembly GCA_032433765.1. Classification (NCBI taxonomy): domain Eukaryota; kingdom Metazoa; phylum Mollusca; class Gastropoda; order Stylommatophora; family Ariophantidae; genus Megaustenia; species Megaustenia siamemsis. The sequence goes on along the minus strand of JAVIAB010000026.1, from coordinate 24,731,494 downwards.
TTATTGGGGTAATGTGGTCAGTATTACACCCATGCTGCTTTACTTTCCCAGAAAAAAAATCCGGTACCCATTTAAGGCTGGGTGAACCCGGAAGCCATCGGTTGGGATTCGAACTCTACCTCTTGTACTTTGTAGTCCAGTTCACTAACCACTGAGCTATCGTGGCTCTCTCCTTAGTTAGCGGCACAACAAAACTACAATAGTTCTCAATTACTAAAATTTATTTTAGGGTTTTGGTTTACTGTTTTGTTTATGGTTATGTTTGTGGCTTTTTTTTTTCCTTCTTCTTCTATCTTTTCAGCTCCCTGTGGAGCATAGGTCTTCAACAAACACTTTCCAAGCCATTCTATTTCTTTACATTATTTTAAGATCATTCCATGTCTTCCCCATCATCTTCATCTCTGTTTCCATCTGTCTTCTCCAAGAATATTTTGGTCTTCCTCTTTATCTTTTTCCCTGGGGGTTCCAAAAAAGTGCCTGTTGTGTAATAATCTTAGTTGACTTCTGCAGTGTGTGTCCTATCCAGCACCATCGTCTTCGCTGTATCTCTTTATCCACTGGTGTTTGACTGGTACATTTCCATAATTCTATGTTAGTGATTTTGTCCTGCCATTCCTATCTATTTCCATTTATTCTGCACATGCATCCATTAATGAAGGTCTGTATCTTCATCATTGTCATTCTCGTTATTCTCCATGTTTCACAGCCATATAATAGGATATGAATATCAAAAAATATTAAACCTATGATCATAAACAAATAAAATACTCAAAACCTACAAGTGGATGGATATCAAAGTTGAAGGAATAGACCTGGAGACAGTTCAGAGCTACAACTACTTTGTACATACTATACCCAGTGATGGAAAATGTACAACTGAAATAAACAAAAAAATAGGAATGGCAAAAAGTAATTTTAATGTCATGAATAATAACTGAAATATTTTGTAACAACTGGAAAAATTGAGGGATGAAGAGATAGAGGGAAGCAAGGAGAAAAAATACCAGACAGATTAAGAGAATGGCTTGGCAGAAGGTCAACAACAGAAATGATAAATAACTGTGAAGATAAAAAGTTGTGGAGAGACATGATCACTTATGCAAGCGGGCCCGGTACTTGATGATGATGATGATGATGAATGCCATGAAAAATATACAAACATCAAGTCAAATAACACCAGGGCTAAAACTAAGAATAGCAAATGTTATATCTTCTCAACATTCCTGTATGGTGCAGAAACATGGACATTAGACAAGAAAGCAGAACAGAAAATTGAAGTTTTTTTAAATGTGGATATATAGAAGAATAGAAAGAATTGGATGGAAAGAAAAGAAAACAAACAAAGAAGTCTTCAAACAACTAAAAACAAAAAGAGAACTACTAAACACAATTAGAACAAGAGAAATTAGATTTTTGAGACATGTTAAAAGACACAGCAGCCTAATAAAAGTCATATTGGAAGGTAAAATACAAGGTAAAAGAGGCAGAGACAGACCAAGACTAACATGGACGAGTAACATCATAAGATGGGCAAGTCAACCCTATGACAACCTGCACCATCAAAGCAAGAGACAGGGTGGAATGGCGCTCCATGGTAGCCAACCTTCGATGCAGAGACAGCACTCAATGATAATGATGATTTTAGTAGTTAATACTACAAATGAAAATGTAAAAAACTAGCAACTGAGAGTTTTGGGAACTGCAATATTCAATTTTTTAACTGCAAATGTTAAAATACAGTTTCTTATAATCACTTTTAATGTACAATATATGATCATCATCATCATCATCTCGTCTTTTGCAAACGTTTAACAACATCATCATCGGGTGCCATCTCTGTAGTTCTCTTTTTGTTTTTAGATCTTTAAAGACTTCTTTGTTTGTTTTCTTTTCTTTACACCCAATTCTTTCTATTCTTCTATAAATCCACATTTAGAAAACTTCAATTTTCTGTTCTGTTTTCTTGTCTAATGTCCATGTTTCTGCACCATTTAGGAATATTGAAAAGATGTAACATTTTGCTAATTGTGATATTTGTGTATATTATTTTTCCCCAGAATGACACAAATGAACTATATTAATAGTGACAAACAACTGTGTAGTTGTTTTTCACTTTTTTTGTTATTTAATTGTTAATCAAATATAGAGAAATTATGATATGAAACACCAGTCATGGAGTTTTCAGTGTAAAACAATAATTTCCTTATCTCATCATCGCCATCGTCATCATTATCATCATCGAGTACCGGGCCTGCTGGCTTAGGTGATCATGTCTATCCACAACTTTCAATCTCAACATTTATTTATCATTTCTGTTGTTGACCTTCTGCCAAGTCATTCTCGTAATCTGTCTGGTATCTTTTCTCTTTGCTTCTCTCTATCTCTTCGTCCGTCAATTTTCCCAGTTGTTACAATAAATTCAGGCTGTTCCCTTCTCATTACATAGCCAAAAAATGATGAGTGTTTCTTCCTAATATTGGAAACTAACTCTCTTTTGTCTTTGACCTCTTTCAGAATGTTTTCATTACTCTTTTTAGCTGTCCATGGTATTCTCAACATCAATCTGTAAAACTACATTTCTACAGACTCCAGTGATATTCTTGTCTGTTGTCCTATTGTCCATGATTTACATCCATATGTTAAGACTGTCTCTACATAACATTTAAGAACTCTTTTTCTTGTTTCTATTGTCAAAAATGGATTGCACAGTATTTTCCTCATTTTTAGGAAGGCTGCTTTTGCCTGAGCCATTCTGCATCTCACCTCTGTTGTACATCTTCCATCTCACCTCTGTTGTACATCTTCCATCTGAGGTTAACAAAGTTCCCAAATATACAAATTCATTTACCTGTTTTAATATTATTCCACTTGTCTTTGTTGTGTATTGGGGTAATGTCCTTAACTATGTAATATACATCTTGAAATATAAGTGTACAATGACCCAATGGGTATGATCCCCTGAATGAGTTCACAGTACGAGATGTCTAACCATTTCTAATGGTTTCTATTTTTTACTTTGTTCTTCATCTTTCTCTTATTTCCTTCTCTATTTGCCTTGCAGTATCATTATCTTTCTCTTATTTCCTTCTTTATTTGCCTTTCAGTATCATTATCTTTCTCTTATTTCCTTCTTCGTTTGCCTTTTAGCCGCATTATCTTTCTCTTATTTCCTTCTTTATTTGCCTTTCAGTATCATTATCTTTCTCTTATTTCCTTCTTCATTCGCCTTACACTATCATTATCTTTCTCTTGTTTCCTTCTTTATTTGCCTTTCAGTATCATTATCTTTCTCTTATTTCCTTCTTTATTTGCCTTTCAGTATCATTATCTTTCTCTTATTTCCTTCTTCATTCGCCTTACACTATCATTATCTTTCTCTTTTTTCCTTCTTTATTTGCCTTTCAGTATCAAGGGGAGATATTGTTTGTGATCTTCTTCTATATCTCTTTGAGCCTCTAATATTCCATCAATCCATTTTCTTCCTGGTTGGCCGTTGTATCTGGTGTTCTCTTGACGTTTATTGAAGACTCACTGTGTTATGTTATGCTTCGTTTGTCTTATCACATGGTGGAATCATTTTATCTGTTGTTTATTTATGTATTCAATAGCAGAAATTACTCACAGCTTTTTTTTTCTCAGTTCTTCCTCTCTGATCTTTTCTCTCATTTTGTTTTTTATCATGTGCTTAATACATTTCATCTTGATGGTGATCATTTTTCTAATGTTTTTGAGTCTGGATTCCAGGTCTGGCATTTTTCATCATGCAATGTAAAAATAATTAATCTGGTATAGGTTTTTATGTAAAAATAATTAATCTGGTATAGGTTTTTATGTAAAAATAATTAATCATGTATAGGTTTTTATGTAAAAATTATTAATCTTGTATAGGTTTTTATGTAAAAATAATTAATCTTGTATAGGTTTTTATGTAAAAATAATTCATCTGGTATAGGTTTTTATGTAAAAATAATTAATCTTGTATAGGTTTTTATGTAAAAATAATTAATCTTGTATAGGTTTTTATGTAAAAATTATTAATCTTGTATAGGTTTTTATGTAAAAATAATTAATCATGTATAGGTTTTTATGTAAAAATTATTAATCTTGTATAGGTTTTTATTTAAAAATAATTAATCTTGTATAGGTCTTTATGTAAAAATAATTAATCTTGTATAGGTTTTTATGTAAAAATAATTAATCTTGTATAGGCTTTTATGTAAAAATAATTAATCTTGTATAGGTTTTTATGTAAAAATAATTAATCGTGTATAGGTTTTTATGTAAAAACAATTAATCATGTATAGGTTTTTATGTAAAAACAATTAATCATGTATAGGTTTTTATGTAAAAACAATGAATCATGTATAGGTTTTTATGTAAAAATAATTAATCTTGTATAGGTTTTTATGTAAAAACAATTAATCATGTATAGGCTTTTCAATTTTGGACCGGCCACTATTTTCTTGTTAGAGTCTTATTCTCTTTCTTTCTTTCCTTCTTTCTTTCTGCCTTCACTTTCCCTTGTGTCCGTTTGAGTATCAAGGGAGATAAAAAGTTCTGGTTCTCGCACATTTTGTTAGCTTCAGCTATTGCCAATTGATGATGCTGTAGCGCTTCTTTGATGCTGTCTGTCCATCTTACTCTGTGTCTGCCTCATGCTCTTCTCCCTTCTCCTCTTTTAATAAATACTTTGTATGGTAAGGAATCCCCAGGAGAAAAGACAAAGAGGAAGACCAAGGAATTCTCTGGAAAAGACAGATGGAAGCAGAGATGAAGATGATGGGGAAGACATGGAATGATCTTAAAAGAATGGCAAAAAACTGAACGACTTGGAAAGTGTTTGTTGAAGACCTATGCTCCACTGAAAGGAGCTAAAAAGGTAGAAGAAGAAGATGGTAAGGAATCACACTGGGTTCTTTCTAGATGGGCAAACATGTTTATTTGTTGCCCCCAAGTGAGGGGGAGAATAGAACCACTATTACCATGCCTGCATGGTCATAAGAGGCAACTAAGGTGATTTGGATTTGTTGCCTGTGCGGTCGAGAAGGTCAAGCATGGAGGGAGCGATCTTGTCATTTGAATTAACTGATGATTTTGGGAAATACTGTAACTAGTGGTGAAACAGATGTAGGAAATTCCTGATTTACATTGAGACTGGTTCCATTATTAGAATAGAATAGAGTAGAGTAGAGTAGAGTAGAGTAGAGTAGAGTAGAGTAGAGTAGAGTAGAGTAGAGTAGAGTAGAGTAGAGTAGAGTAGAGTAGAGTAGAGTAGAGTAGAGTAGAGTAGAGTAGAGTAGAGTAGAGTAGAGTAGAGTAGAGTAGAGTAGAGTAGAGTAGAGTAGAGTAGAGTAGAGTAGAGTAGAGTAGAGTAGAATAGAGTAGAATAGAATATTTATTGTATCTGTATGTAACTTAAGCCGCAATAGCTCAATGGTTAGTGAACTGGACTACTAAGGACAAGAGTCGGGTTCGATCCTGATCGATGGCTTCCAGGTTCACCCAGCCTTAATGGGTACTAAATTTTTTCTGGGAAAGTTAAGCGGCACGGGCGTAATACTGACCATATTACCCAAAAATCATGTGCCGAAGGTCTATAAAAATTATGGTCACTAACGCCATATTCCCTATACACCACTTGAGGTGACGGTGCTTTTTACTTACTATGTAATTTAGGATTGGTTCAGTGCCTACTATTTCTCTTAAAATATCATTTCTAATTCTGTCTTTTCTGGTCACTCCAAGCACTTTTCTCAGACATCTCATCTATGTGGTGACAAACTTTCTTTTAAGCTTAGTCGTAAGTGACAATGTTTGGCATTAGTAGCACAATATGGGAACGAATATACTCTGTTTTAGATGTTTCTTCTAATAGATATTGCTTTGTGTTGAAGATCAATCTGTGTGATGAATCAAAAAGTGATCACACTTTTCCACTGTTTTGTTTTCCATGTATATTCTTTCATCTGTTGGAACCAAGCTTTTCATGACTTTAGTCTTTTCATGAAAATGAGTGACAAGAAATGTTAGACATTATAGTGAAAGAAAGCAAAAATAAAGGACTCAGCCTTAATAGCAGTAGTAAAGACAGTAGTAATGGTAACAACAAAGAAAAAGACATCACCTCAGTGCAAAATAAAGACAAGTGGAACAATATTAAAACAGGTAAATGAATTTAAATATTTGGGAACTTTGTTAACCTCAGACGGAAGATGTACAAAAGAGGTGAGATGCAGAATGGCTCAGGCAAAAGTAGCTTTCCAAAAAATGAGGAAGATACTATGCAATCCATTTTTGACAATAGAAACAAGAAAAAGAATTCTTAAATGTTACGTAGATCCAGTCTTAACATATGGATGTGAATCTAGGACAACACTGGACAAGAAAATCACTGGAGTCTGTAGAAATGTAGTTTTACAGAAGAATGTTGAGAATACCATGGACAGCTAAGAAGAGTAATGAAAATGTTCTGAAAAAGGCCAAAGCAAAAAGAGAGTTAGTTTCCAATATTTGGAAGAAACAATCATCACTTTTTGGCCATAAAATGAGAAGAGAACAGCTGGAATATATTGTAACAACTGGGAAAACTGAGGGATGAAGAGATAGAGGGAAGCAAAGAGAAAAGATACCAGACATTTTATTCACAAGTTTTCTTCATGTACAATATTCTCTTCTTACCCTCCTTCTTTCCTTTATTTTCTTGTCTCTGGGGGCCTCGGTAGACTAGTTGGGAAAACCACTCGACTGGGCTACAGACGTTCGGACAACCCGTGGTCGATTTCCGCTGGAAGCAGTGTGAGCTGTACTTGTGGTTGGAAAAAAAATACCCCAACGGTCGACTCAGCCATTGGCAGAAATGGGTACCAGGGTATTTCTCTGGGAAGGTGAGGAATGTCACCTCGCATCGTGAATTTCAATGCTTGAAGCGACACTATCCAGAATTCTCCTAACATTTCTGGATAAGCGGCCGAGCACATATGGGTTAAAACTTGCATGCTAAGATGCCGGTTCAAGTCTCGTACTTTACCTTTACCTTTACCTTTCTTGTTTTTTTATATCACTTTTATTTTCCTATGGGTCTGTTGCCATTTAGCATCAGGGAATATTTGAGTTTTCAGGTCCGAGGTTTGTTGAGCGTGTCTCTTACATGATTCTCATCATCATGTTTTTTTCTGTTCAGTCTATAGTTTAAAAATTAACGTATTAAATAATAAAATTTGTCAAAAAAGTAGAGTTTCCCACCATGCTTTGCTAGTCATATGGGGAATATGGTGTTAGTGACCATATTTTTCCATGAACACGGCACATTTTTGGGTTATGTGGTCAGTATCACGCCAGGCCACCTTTACTTCCCAGAAAAATCTCTGGTACCTATATCTAGAGACTGGGTGAACCCAGAAGCCTTGTAAAAAAATCCACCATTGCTGGTGGTCGAACTCGGACTCTTCTGATCAGGAAGTGAGCGCACTAACCACTTACCCACCGAGGCTACCTCTTAATTAATTTTATTAAGTTTGCAATTAATTAATTTATTTATTTTGCTCCCCAGTTGATACACTATTCCAGCATTTGGATTCTGCTCATCTTTCTTCTGGAGATAGGTGCACGACTGTATGTTCTACATCTGAGTTTGTTCCATGATGCGATGGAAGTCTTTGACGCCATTGTGATTATTGCTTCTTTTATACTGGACCTTACGATTTTACATCCTGATGTGACCACAGGAATGGGACTTGTTATTGCTTTGAGAATGTGGCGAGTGACTAGAATTGTGAATGGTAAGATTTAGCCAATGATCTTTGTCTAGAATTGTGAATGGTAAATTTTAGTCAATGATTTTTGTCTAGATTTGTGGATGGTAAGATTTAGCCAATGATCTTTGTCTAGAATTGTGAATGGTAAATTTTAGTCAATGATTTTTGTCTAGATTTGTGGATGGTAAGATTTAGCCAATGATCTTTGTCTAGATTTGTGGATGGTAAGATTTAGCCAATGATCTTTGTCTAGATTTGTGGATGGTAAGATTTAGTCAATGATTTTTGTCTAGATTTGTGAATGGTAAGATTTAGCCTATGATCTTTGTCTAGATTTCTGAATGGTAAGCTTTAACCAATGATCTTTGACTAGATTTGTGGATGGTAAGATTTAGCCAATGATCTTTAACTAGATTTGTGAATGGTAAGCTTTAGCCAATGATCTTTCACTAGATTTATGGATGGTAAGATTTAGCCCTCTATAATAATATTCATTTATTATTATTTGTCTCCTGCCCTTAGCCAATGATCTTTGACTAGATTTGTCAATGGTAAGATTTAGCCAATGATCTTTCATTAGATTTCTGAATGGTAAGATTTAGCCAATGATGTTTTATTAGATTTGTGAATTGTAAGAATTAGCCAATGATCTTTGACAAGAGTTGTGAGTGGTAATCTTCAATCAATGACCAAAAACATGAAATGTGATTGGTTGGTCTCAACCAATAACCTTTGACTAGAATTGTGAATGGTAAGCTTCAACCAATCAGGTAGAAGGTAGAAAATACTTTCAACATAGGCCACTTTTTTTAGAATTCCTGAAATAGATATCATGTGTGTAGCCCTACACAGACAGAAAAGTGAAGGGGAATGGCTTCATACGGGGAGTACTTTAAGAGCTGGTTCAAGACAGACATTAATGGAGATCTCTGTCTAGTAAAGCCCTTATATGCCAGGACTAAGTAAGCAATGTGTTAGGCGAATGACAGGAAACAGCCTGAGAGATAAGATCAGAAATGAAGAACTGAGAAAAAAGCTAGGAAAAAACCCTGCTATAGAATATATAAAGAAACAACAGATAAAATGGTTTGGCCATGTGACAAGGCAGAGTGATCAAAGCACAAGCCTTCATTAAACATTGTGAGAACATCAGACCCAAAGGCCAACCATGAAAAAAACAGATTGACAGAATATAACAACACTAGTAAACATAACAGGAGCACAGATGAACAGAATAGCAGAAGACCACAAATTATATCTCCCCTCAATGCTGAAAGGTAAATGTGGAAGGAAAGAAGAAGAAGTAAAATTCCCAACACCAACTGGACTAAATATATTCAACAACTCATAGCTGCTGCTTGCATCAGGATCAAGATCCTACTCCACCTTCCTGTGGTGCCTCTGGAATCAGACTAGCTAGTTTGATTCAGTATTCATCATCATGTGCCATACCCGTTGGCGTATGCGATCATGTCCTTCCATAACCTTCTATCTGTCGTGCATCGTATCAAATCTTTTGTTGACTGTTTCCCATGCCATGACACCAAGATATCTAGTATTTTCTTTCTTTGTCATCCACCATCTCTCTTTTCCTGTATTTTGCCAGTTGTAACCAAGTTCGTTTGAGTAAGTGGGGAAAAAAAAGTGTGTGGAACCAAATTCCCAAGAATATCATGGTAAGGTCATACGATTCGGAGTTTAAAATCTCAAATAATATCACATTTTTCTGTTGACAACCACACACTATATTTAATATCCTTTAAATGGGTAGATGAGAAATGGAAGTAGTCGTCAGGCGTATATAAAAATAGAATAAGTATCAATGATCCAAACCCTCAACAGCAGATGGGAACCTTCAACTGATCTTGGAGCTACAAAGTAGCAAAGACAATCCTGGAACAAGTTAGGAAAACAGAATGCAGAGAGTTATATGGAAAATATGAGCCTGAACATGACAGTTTAAACAAGTTAGGATAACAGAATGGAGAGAGTTATATGGAAAATACGAGACAGAACATGACAGCTTAAACAAGTTAGGAAAACAGAATGAAGAGAGTTATATGGAAAATATGAGCTGGAACATGAAAGCATAAACAAGGTCTCTTCTACTTCTACCTTTTTAGCTCCCAGTGGAGCATAGGTCTTCAACAAACATTTTCCAAGTCATTCTGTTTTTTTGCCATTTTTTTAAGATCATTCCATGTCTTCCCCATCATCTTCATCTCTGCTTCTATCTGTCTTCTCCAAGAATTCCTTGGTCTTCCTCTTTGTTTTTTCCCCTGGGGATTCAAAAAAGGGCCTGTTGTGTAATACTCTCAGTTGGCTTCCGTAGTGTGTGTCCTATCCAGCGCCATCGTCTTCGCTGTATCTCTTTATCCACTGGTGTTTGACTGGTACATTTCCATAATTCTATGTTAGTGATTTTGTCCTGCCATTTCCATCCTTTTATTCTGCGTAAGCATCCATTAATGAAAGTCTGTATCTTCGTGATTGTCAATTTTGTTGTTCTCCATGTTTCACAGCCATATAATAGGACCGCCTTAACATTTGAGTTGAAAATTTTTATTTTTGTATTTAACCTAATTTCTTTGGATTTCCATATGTTTCCCAGTGCAATGAAAGCTCCTCTTGCTTTTGATATCCTTATTTTGGTATCATTTTCTGTTCCTTCCTCTTTATCTATATTACTGCCCAGATATATGTAAGATTGTACATCTAATAGAGGTATTTCTCCTAGTTGGAAAACAGAATGGAGAGAAACTCAGCAGATGTGAGCAGACTAAGATTCAGAACAGGCTACTTTGACCTCAGAACACATCTACAAAAAATAAGACTGTGACTTTGCAACGTGTGACTGTGAAGCATCCAGAGAGACTACAAGAGCATATCCCACAGGACTGCAGCACTGTCAATGCCCTAAGAACATACATATGGTCCATAGGAAGAACCCTGCATGACAAATTATGGGGAACCAGTGAAGACATCAACCGGACAGTCTTGTTTGTGACCCAAGCTGGTCTAAATGCCTAAATGTATAGCAGTAGCTGATCTTGTTGGTGACCCAAGCTGGTCTAAATGTATAGCAGTAGCTGATCTTGTTGGCGACCCAAGCTGGTCTATATGTCTAGTAGTAGCTGATCTTGTTCGTGACCCAAGCTGGTCTATATGTCTAGTAGTAGCTAATCTTGTTCGTGACCCAAGCTGGTCTATATGTCTAGCAGCAGCTGATCTTGTTAGTGACCCAAGCTGGTCTAAATGTATAGCAGTAGCTGATCTTGTTGGAGACCCAAGCTGGTCTATATGTCTAGCACTGGCTGATCTTGTTGGGGACACAAGCTGGTCTATATGTCTAGCAGTGGCTGATCTTGTTGGTGACCCAAGCTGGTCTATATGTCTAGCAGTGGCTGATCTTGTTGGTGACCCAAGCTGGTCTATATGTCTAGCAGTGGCTGATCTTGTTGGGGACACAAGCTGGTCTAGCAGTGGCTGATCTTGTTGGGGACACAAGCTGGTCTATATGTCTAGCAGTAGCTGATCTTGTTGGGGACACAAGCTGGTCTATATGTCTAGCAGTGGCTGATCCTGTTGGGGACACAAGCTGATCTATATGTCTAGCAGTGGCTGATCTTGTTGGGGACACAAGCTGGTCTATATGTCTAGCAGTGGCTGATCTTGTTGGGGACACAAGCTGGTCTATATGTCTAGCAGTAGCTGATCTTGTTGGTGACCCAAGCTGGTCTATATGTCTAGCAGTGGCTGATCTTGTTGGGGACACAAGCTGGTCTATATGTCTAGCAGTAGCTGATCTTGTTGGGGACACAAGCTGGTCTATATGTCTAGCAGTAGCTGATCTTGTTGGGGACACAAGCTGGTCTATATGTCTAGCAGTAGCTGATCTTGTTGGTGACCCAAGCTGGTCTGGATGTATAGCAGTAGCTGATCTTGTTGGTGACCCAAGCAGGTCTGAATGTATAGCAGTAGCTGATCTTGTTGGTGACCCAAGCTGGTCTGAATGTCTAACAGTAGCTGATCTTGTTGGTGACCCAAGCTGGTCTGAATGTCTAACAGTAGCTGATCTTGTTGGTGACCCAAGCTGGTCTGAATGTATAGCAGTAGCTGATCTTGTTGGTGACCCAAGCTGGTCTAAATGTCTAACAGTAGCTGATCTTGTTGGTGACCCAAGCTGGTCTGGATGTTTAACAGTAGCTGGTCTTGTTGGTGACCCAAGCTGGTCTGAATGTATAGCAGTAGCTGATCTTGGTGATACAAGCTGGTCTGAATGTCTAACAGCAGCTGATCTTGTTGGTGACCCAAGCTGGTCTGAATGTATAGCAGTAGCTGATCTTGGTGACACAAGCTGGTCTGAATGTCTAACAGTAGCTGATCTTGTTGGTGACCCAAGCTGGTCTGAATGTATAGCAGTAGCTGATCTTGGTGACACAAGCTGGTCTAAATGTCTAACAGCAGCTGATCTTGTTCATGACCCAAGCTGGTCTGAATGTATAGCAGTAGCTGATCTTGGTGACACAAGCTGGTCTAAATGTCTAACAGCAGCTGATCTTGTTGGTGACCCAAGCTGGTCTGAATGTATAGCAGTAGCTGATCTTGGTGACACAAGCTGGTCTGAATGTATAGCAGTAGCTGATCTTGGTGATACAAGCTGGTCTAAATGTCTAACAGTAGCTGATCTTGTTGGTGACCCAAGCTGGTCTGAATGTATAGCAGTAGCTGATCTTGGTGACACAAGCTGGTCTGAATGTATAGCAGTAGCTGATCTTGTTGGTGACCCAAGCTGGTCTAAATGTCTAACAGTAGCTGATCTTGTTCATGACCCAAGCTGGTCTAAATGTCTAACAGCAGCTAATCTTGTTCGTGACCCAAGCTGGTCTATATGTCTAGCAGCAGCTGATCTTGTTCATGACCCAAGCTGGTCTAAATGTATAGCAGTAGCTGATCTTGTTGGAGACCCAAGCTGGTCTATATGTCTAGCACTGGCTGATCTTGTTGGGGACACAAGCTGGTCTATATGTCTAGCAGTGGCTGATCTTGTTGGTGACCCAAGCTGGTCTATATGTCTAGCAGTGGCCGATCTTGTTGGTGACCCAAGCTGGTCTATATGTCTAGCAGTGGCTGATCTTGTTGGGGACACAAGCTGGTCTAGCAGTGGCTGATCTTGTTGGGGACACAAGCTGGTCTATATGTCTAGCAGTAGCTGATCTTGTTGGGGACACAAGCTGGTCTATATGTCTAGCAGTGGCTGATCCTGTTGGGGACACAAGCTGATCTATATGTCTAGCAGTGGCTGATCTTGTTGGGGACACAAGCTGATCTATATGTCTAGCAGTGGCTGATCCTGTTGGGGACACAAGCTGATCTATATGTCTAGCAGTGGCTGATCCTGTTGGGGACACAAGCTGATCTATATGTCTAGCAGTGGCTGATCCTGTTGGGGACACAAGCTGATCTATATGTCTAGCAGTGGCTGATCCTGTTGGTGACCCAAGCTGGTCTATATGTCTAGCAGTAGCTGATCTTGTTGGGGACACAAGCTGGTCTATATGTCTAGCAGTAGCTGATCTTGTTGGTGACCCAAGCTGGTCTATATGTCTAGCAGTGGCTGATCTTGTTGGGGACACAAGCTGGTCTATATGTCTAGCAGTGGCTGATCTTGTTGGGGACACAAGCTGGTCTATATGTCTAGCAGTAGCTGATCTTGTTGGTGACCCAAGCTGGTCTATATGTCTAGCAGTGGCTGATCTTGTTGGGGACACAAGCTGGTCTATATGTCTAGCAGTAGCTGATCTTGTTGGGGACACAAGCTGGTCTATATGTCTAGCAGTAGCTGATCTTGTTGGTGACCCAAGCTGGTCTGGATGTATAGCAGTAGCTGATCTTGTTGGTGACCCAAGCTGGTCTGAATGTATAGCAGTAGCTGATCTTGTTGGTGACCCAAGCTGGTCTGAATGTCTAACAGTAGCTGATCTTGTTGGTGACCCAAGCTGGTCTGAATGTCTAACAGTAGCTGATCTTGTTGGTGACCCAAGCTGGTCTGAATGTATAGCAGTAGCTGATCTTGTTGGTGACCAAAGCTGGTCTAAATGTCTAACAGTAGCTGATCTTGTTGGTGACCCAAGCTGGTCTGGATGTTTAACTGTAGCTGGTCTTGTTGGTGACCCAAGCTGGTCTGAATGTATAGCAGTTGCTGATCTTGGTGATACAAGCTGGTCTGAATGTCTAACAGCAGCTGATCTTGTTGGTGACCCAAGCTGGTCTGAATGTATAGCAGTAGCTGATCTTGTTGGTGACACAAGCTGGTCTGAATGTCTAACAGTAGCTGATCTTGTTGGTGACCCAAGCTGGTCTGAATGTATAGCAGTAGCTGATCTTGGTGACACAAGCTGGTCTAAATGTCTAACAGCAGCTGATCTTGTTCATGACCCAAGCTGGTCTGAATGTATAGCAGTAGCTGATCTTGGTGACACAAGCTGGTCTAAATGTCTAACAGCAGCTGATCTTGTTGGTGACCCAAGCTGGTCTGAATGTATAGCAGTAGCTGATCTTGGTGACACAAGCTGGTCTGAATGTATAGCAGTAGCTGATCTTGGTGATACAAGCTGGTCTAAATGTCTAACAGTAGCTGATCTTGTTGGTGACCCAAGCTGGTCTGAATGTATAGCAGTAGCTGATCTTGGTGACACAAGCTGGTCTGAATGTATAGCAGTAGCTGATCTTGTTGGTGACCCAAGCTGGTCTAAATGTCTAACAGTAGCTGATCTTGTTCATGACCCAAGCTGGTCTAAATGTCTAACAGTAGCTGATCTTGTTCATGACCCAAGCTGGTCTAAATGTCTAACAGTAGCTGATCTTGTTGGTGACCCAAGCTGGTCTGAATGTATAGCAGTAGCTGATCTTGTTGGTGACCCAAGCTGGTCTGAATGTCTAACAGTAGCTGATCTTGTTGGTGACCCAAGCTGGTCTGAATGTATAGCAGTAGCTGATCTTGGTGATACAAGCTGGTCTGAATGTCTAACAGCAGCTGATCTTGTTGGTGACCCAAGCTGGTCTGAATGTATAGCAGTAGCTGATCTTGGTGACACAAGCTGGTCTGAATGTCTAACAGTAGCTGATCTTGTTGGTGACCCAAGCTGGTCTGAATGTATAGCAGTAGCTGATCTTGGTGACACAAGCTGGTCTAAATGTCTAACAGCAGCTGATCTTGTTCATGACCCAAGCTGGTCTAAATGTCTAACAGCAGCTGATCTTGTTGGTGACCCAAGTTGGTCTGAATGTATAACAGCAGCTGATCTTGTTGGTGACCCAGCTGGTCTGAATGTATAGCAGTAGCTGATCTTGGTGACACAAGCTGGTCTGAATGTCTAACAGTAGCTGATCTTGTTGGTGACCCAAGCTGGTCTGAATGTATAGCAGTAGCTGATCTTGGTGACACAAGCTGGTCTAAATGTCTAACAGCAGCTGATCTTGTTCATGACCCAAGCTGGTCTAAATGTCTAACAGCAGCTGATCTTGTTCATGACCCAAGCTGGTCTAAATGTCTAACAGCAGCTGATCTTGTTGGTGACCCAAGCTGGTCTGAATGTATAGCAGTAGCTGATCTTGGTGACACAAGCTGGTCTGAATGTATAGCAGTAGCTGATCTTGGTGACACAAGCTGGTCTAAATGTCTAACAGTAGCTGATCTTGTTGGTGACCCAAGCTGGTCTGAATGTATAGCAGTAGCTGATCTTGGTGACACAAGCTGGTCTAAATGTCTAACAGTAGTTGATCATTGATGATGAAGACAAATATCAAACAATGAAAGCCACTATTTGTGTTTGATTAGAATTGTCAATAGTTGACTTCAACCATTGTCTATAAATGTGAAGAAACACTGGGGAAAAGAGAATGCCAGAATAAGGCATGGATGACAGCAGAGACCCTGGACAAAATTAAAGAAAGAAAGAACAAGAAAGCAGACATAAATAAAAGCAAATCGAGAAGTAATAAAGCCAAGACACAGGAAGCTTACACAGAGGTGAACAAAGAAGTGAGAAGATGCATTAAAAAGGATATGAGGAAATATATAGATGGACTAGCTAAAGAGGCAGAAGAAGCAGCAAATAAAGGGAATATGAAAGAACTGTACAACAGCACAAAGAAATTAAGTGGAAAATACAAACAGATCAATGCCTTTATTAAAGACAAGAATGGAAATCTGCTTAGTAATATAAGGGAACAAATGAAGAGATGGAAAGAGCACTTTGAAGAACTTTTGTATAGACCCGGCTCAAATAATCCTCCAGATATACTACCAGCAGAAGAAGAGTTACATGTTAACTGTGGAAAACCAAGCAAAGAAGAAATAATGAAAGCCATCAAACTATTAAAAAATGGTAAAGCCACAGGACCAGATGAAATTCCTTCGGGAACCATCAAAGCAGATATTAACACCTCTACCAAGATATTACATGATCTATTGGATAAAATTTGGGAGAGGGAAGAAATACCTAAAGACTGGAAAGAAGGTTATATGATCAAACTACCAAAGAAAGGAAGTTTACAGGAGTGCACAAATTATAGGGGAATTATGCTACTATCAGTGGCAGGAAAAATATTAAGCAGAATCATTCTGGAGAGACTAAAAGAGGCCATAGAGAAACATTTGAGAGATGAACAAGCAGGTTTTAGGAAGAACAGATCATGTGCTGATCAAATAACTACTCTACGTATAATAGTTGAACAAAGTTTAGAACTAAAATCCCCACTTTATATTGGATTCATAGATTACGAAAAGGCATTTGATAGTTTAGACAGAAGAATGCTTTGGAAGTTGTTTGCTGAGTCATTACAGAATACCCATAAAGTTTATTAACCTGATAAAAACAATGTATGTAGGTACAAAATGTAGTGTAGTGCATGAAGGACAGCTTACAGAAGCATTTGAAATAAGAAGAGGAGTAAGGCAGGGATGCCTTCTGTCTCCATTTCTCTTTCTACTGGCCATAGATTGGATTATTAAAATAACTCAAAACAACAGAAATGGAATCCAGTGGTCACTGACCAAACAACTTGATGATTTAGACTTTGCTGATGACATAGCTCTCCTATCACACAGCCATCAACAGATGCAGGATAAAATGAGCATACTTGATGAGAGATCACAACAGCTAGGACTGAAGATTAACAGAGATAAGACCAACATGAGAATTAATACAGTTGGCAATAACCAAATAAAACTATGAGAAATACCTCTATTAGATGTACAATCTTACATAAATCTGGGCAGTAATATAGATAAAGAGGAAGGAACAGAAAATGATACCAAAATAAGGATATCAAAAGCAAGAGGAGCTTTCATTGCACTGGGAAACATATGGAAATCCAAAGAAATTAGGTTACATACAAAAATAAAAATTTGCAACTCAAATGTTAAGGCGGTCCTATTATATGGCTGTGAAACATGGAGAACAACAAAATTGAAAATCACGAAGATACAGACTTTCAATAATGGATGCTTACGCAGGATAAAAGGATGGAAATGGCAGGACAAAATCACTAACATAGAATTATGGAAATGTACCAGTCAAATACCAGTGGATAAAGAGATACAGCGAAGACGATGGCGCTGGATAGGACACACACTACGGAAGCCAACTGAGAGTATTACACAACAGGCCCTTTTTTGGAATCCCCAGGGGAAAAGACAAAGAGGAAGACCAAGGAATTCTTGAAGAAGACAGATAGAAGCAGAGATGAAGATGATGGGGAAGACATGGAATGATCTTAAAAAAATGGCAAAAAACAGAATGACTTGGAAAATGTTTGTTAAAGACCTATGCTCCACTGGGAGCTAAAAAAGTAGAAGAAGAAGAAGAATAGGAGAAATACCTCTACTAGACGGACTGTATTACATATATCTGGGCAGTAATATATACAAAGGAGGAACAGTGACTGATACTAATATAAGGAAACAAATAGTAAGAGGGGCATTCTTTAGGGTTAGGGTTAGCATCTATCCATCTTCTTCTGGGTCTTCCTCTTGGTCTTTTTCCATGCATTCTCGAGAAGAACGCCCTTGATGGTGATTGGTAAGGATTCATTCTGACCAGGTGGCCAAACCATTTAAGTTGTTGTTCTATATATTCTTGGCAGGGTTTTGTTCCTATTATTTTTCTTATGGTTTCATTTGGTATTCTATCTCTTCTTGTGTTGTTTGTTACTTTTCTCAAGCAACGCATCTCACATGTATTGATCTTTCTTAAATGTGATTTAGAAAGGGTCCATGTTTGACTTTCATAGCATAAAGTTGGTATGAAGATGCTATTTATCATTTGTTGTTTAGCTGGCATAGAAATGTTTGGATGTCTTAGCAATGGTGAAAGCTGGTATGTGACAGCATTTGCTTTTTGGAATATTACATTTGGAATTTTTTTGAAAACATTTGAAATATTATACTATTTGGAATATAAATCTTACAGATCTTCAGCACATGGTTTTTGGGGTAATGTGGTCGGTATTACACCCGTGCCGCTTTACTTTCCCAGAAAAAAATCCGGTACCCATTTAAGGCTGGGTGAACCCGGAAGCCATCGGTTGGGATCGAACCCTACCCCTTGTCCTTTGTAGTCTAGTTCACTAACCACTGAGCTATCGTGGCAGTACCATGTAATAATATCTGCAGGTATTTCTGAGCTCCCTTGTAGTTCCGTACAAGGTGTTCCATTTATCAGGTCTTTGAGGAAGTAGAGTTGCTCTGATGTCAGTGAGCTTTGGACAGTCAAAAAGGTGATGTTCTACTGCTTCATGTGGGTGTTCACAGAGTGGACATGCTGGAGTTTAAGTTTCATTGTATTCTGTTGATGTGGTTGTTCAGTGGTACATGACAGGTTTTCAGTCTGAAGATGTTGGTTTGGTCTCTTCTTTTTAGGTTGTTAATGTTGTCATGGTGGTTTGACCCTGTCATGTATTTTAAAAGTTCTCTCTCTGTTTTCCCCATGGCCCATCCATTCAGCCAATCTTTTCTACTAGTGGAGTTTATGATTTGTTTGGCTGTGTTTAATGAGTTCTAGGTGTTTATGATTTGTTTGGATATGTTTGATGAGATGTTGGTGTTTATGATTTGTTTGGATGTGTTTGATGAGATGTAGGTGTTTATGATTTGTTTGGCTGTGTTTAATGAGTTGTAGGTGTTTATGATTTGTTTGGCTGTGTTTAATGAGTTGTTGGTGTTTATGATTTGTTTGGCTGTGTTTAATGAGTTGTTGGTGTTTATGATTTGTTTGGATGTGTTTGATGAGATGTTGGTGTTTATGATTTGTTTGGCTGTGTTTAATGAGTTGTAGGTGTTTATAATTTGTTTGGATGGGTTTGATGAGATGTTGGTGTTTATGATTTGTTTGGCTGTGTTTAATGAGATGTAGATGTTTATGATTTGTTTGGATGTGTTTGATGAGATGTTGGTGTTTATGATTTGTTTGGCTGTGTTTAATGAGATGTTGGTGTTTATGATTTGTTTGGCTGTGTTTAATGAGATGTAGGTGTTTATGATTTGTTTGGCTGTGTTTGATGAGATGTAGGTGTTTATGATTTGTTTGGCTGTGTTTGATGAATTATAGGTGTTTATGATTTGTTTGGCTGTGTTTAATTAAATGTAGGTGTTTATGATTTGTTTTGCTGTGTTTAATGAGATGTTGGTGTTTATGATTTGTTTGGCTGTGTTTAATGAGGGGGTGTTTATGATTTGTTTGGCTGTGTTTAATGAGATGTTGGTGTTTATGATTTGTTTGGCTGTGTTTAATGTGATGTTGGTGTTTATGATTTGTTTGGCTGTGTTTAATGTGATGTTGGTGTTTATGATTTGTTTGGCTGTGTTTAATGTGATGTTGGTGTTTATGATTTGTTTGGCTGTGTTTGATGAGTTATAGGTGTTTATGATTTGTTTGGCTGTGTTCAATGAGATGTTGGTGTTTATGATTTGTTTGGCTGTGTTTAATTAGTTCTAGCTGTTTATGATTTGTTTGGCTGTGTTTAATGAGTTGTTGGTGTT
Source organism: Megaustenia siamemsis (assembly GCA_032433765.1). Classification (NCBI taxonomy): domain Eukaryota; kingdom Metazoa; phylum Mollusca; class Gastropoda; order Stylommatophora; family Ariophantidae; genus Megaustenia; species Megaustenia siamemsis. The sequence continues at coordinate 24,711,697 of JAVIAB010000026.1, read as the reverse complement.
TATGATTTATTTGGCTGTGTTTAATGAAATGTAGGTGTTTATGATTTGTTTGGCTGTGTTTAATTAGTTCTAGCTGTTTATGATTTGTTTGGCTGTATTTAATGAGTTGTTGGTGTTTATGATTTGTTTTGCTGTGTTTGATGAGATGTAGGTGTTTATGATTTGTTTGGCTGTGTTTAATGAAGTGTCTGTGTTAAATCGTGTCTGTCTGGATCCTCTCTTAGCTAATGGATCTGCCTTGGACATTTCTTGACAGACAAAGTGGACTTATACATTCTGAAAATATATTTTTGATTGCAGTTTGTTTTATTCATTCATTGGGTACCATCTCTCCATCAAATGTTGGCTACCATGAAACATCATTTGTTTTATTCATTCATACATTGGGTACCATCTCTCCATTCCATCCAATGTTGGCTACCATGAAACACCATTTGTTTTATTCATTCATTCATCGGGTACCATCTCTCCATCCAATGTTGGTTATCATGAAACACCATTTGTTTTATTCATACATTGGGTACCATCTCTCCATCAAATGTTGGCTACCATGAAACATCATTTGTTTTATTCATTCATACATTGGGTACCATCTCTCCATTCCATCCAATGTTGGCTACCATGAAACACCATTTGTTTTATTCATTCATTCATCGGGTACCATCTCTCCATCCAATGTTGGTTATCATGAAACACCATTTGTTTTATTCATACATTGGGTATCATCTCTCCATCCAATGTTGGCTACCATGAAACACCATTTTTTAAAAATTCATTCATTCATTGGGTACCATCTTTCCATCCAATGTTGGCTACCATGAAACACCATTTGTTTTATTCATTCATTCATTGGGTACCATCTCTCCATCCAATGTTGGTTATCATGAAACACCATTTGTTTTATTCATTCATTCATTGGGTACCATCTATCCATCCAATGTTGGTTATCATGAAACACCATTTGTTTTATTCATTCATTCATTGGGTACCATCTCTCCATCCAATGTTGGCTACCATGAAACACCATTTGTTTTACTCATTAATTCATTGGGTACCATCTCTCCATCCAATGTTGGTTATCATGAAACACCATTTGTTTTATTCATTCATTCATTGGGTACCATCTTTCCATCCAATGTTGGCTACCATGAAACACCATTTGTTTTATTCATTCATACATACATTGGATACCATCTCTCCATCCAATGTTGGTTATCATGAAACACCATTTGTTTTATTCATTCATACATTGGGTACCATCTTTCCATCCAATGTTGGCTACCATGAAACACCATTTGTTTTATTCATTCATTCATTAGGTACCATCCTTCCATCCAATGTTGGCTACCATGAAACATCATTTGTTTTATTCATTCATTCATTGGGTACCATCTCTCCATCAAATGTTGGCTATCTTGAAACACCATTTGTTTTATTCATTCATTCATTGGGTACCATCTCTCCATCAAATGTTGGCTATCATGAAACACCATTTGTTTTATTCATTCATTGGGTACCATCTCTCCATCACATGTTGGCTATCATGAAACACTATTTGTTTTATTCATTCATTCATTGGGTACCATCTCTCCATCCAATGTTGGCTACCATGAAACACCATTTGTTTTATTCATTCATTGGGTACCATCTCTCCATCCAATGTTGGCTATCATGAAACACCATTTGTTTTATTCATTCATTCATTGGGTACCATCTCTCCATCAAATGTTGGCTATCATGAAACACCATTTGTTTTATTCATTCATTGGGTACCATCTCTCCATCCAATGTTGGCTATCATGAAACACTATTTTACCTTGTCCCTTGTATTGATGGTCCACGTTGTCATATGTTCACCTCTGCATCTTTTAATATTATCAATCCACTTTAGTCTTGGTTTCTCTCTGCTTCATCTACTTTGTACCTTCCCTTCCACGATGACTTTTAGAATGTGTTATATCTTTTCTTCCCGTGTGTTATCAGGGCCTCATTATGAGGGAAGTAAAGAATAGTGACACTGTGACCTTCCAGGCATGTTGTAAGAGGCGACTAAGGAGGTTGATCGATGGCTTGACAAGCTGTCATTGTAAAAAGTATTGTTATGGAAACAGAGCCATGGATTTTAGAGCAGTGATCTCTGCAATATGTGCCATTTTGGCATGCAAGGTTTCTATTTTTGAGATTGTGGTTCTGCCCTATGTGCCGTCTTTGGCTCGAAAGGACAATAGATAGATAGATAGATATATCTTTTCACATGTCCGAAAAATTCCACTTGCTTTTTTTCAAATTGTGTTAAGTAGTTCTTTTTTCATATTCAGCTGATTCAGAACTTTCTCTTTTTTTGTCTTCTTTTCCTTCCACCCAATTCTCCCCAGTTTCCTATGGATCCACATTTCCAAATCTTTTATTTTCTGCCCTGTTTTCTTATTTAATGTCCAGTAGTAGGAAACTCTTTGTACAGAGCTTCGCAGCAGGAGGCATCAGAAGAAGACCCCGGCGAGCAAGTGTTTCGGCCCTTTAGCTTCTTGACACTCTAGGGGAGGTGGGCCCGCCTGGGTCATGACTCCCAGGCGTCGACCTCCTGCTGCATTGCCTCTAAGGCTTACACCGTATGTTCGGCACAAACTAACTAAACGTAATACACAAAACTTTCTAAAATAGCTTAACTAACCTAAGCTTATGGTCGGCACAAAATAACTACCACTTAATACATAAAACACTCGAAAATAGATGACCTAACCTAAGGCTTACATTTCATGTTCGGCACAAAATAGCTACATTTAATAGGCAGCGCACTCGAAAATAGTTACCTTACCTGTCTTGGTTTAACCTAGCAAGTTTCTGCGCTTTCCAGTTGAAATAACTTGGCTACTATTGACAACGCAATTATATAGACCCATCAGTGTCTGACTTCCATGTTTCTGCACCATACATGAAGGTTGAGCAAATATAACATTTTACAATTGGTACTTTTAGTTCTGATGTTATTTGCTTTGATGTGAGTATTTTGTTTTGTGTCCTAGCAATAATAATGTCAGCCAAGAGAAAATTACAAGTTGAGTTAGAAATGGAGAGAAAGCGTACAGTAGCGTACAGGAGAAAATTGATTAGACTTAAAAAATGCTACACTGCAAAGGAGACAGAGATTGAAGTGTTGCAAACAATCCTGACGGAATATGGTATTGAACTAAAGGGACTACAGGTGAATTCAGGTATGGAGAATTATTCACAGCTGTTTGTTGCTGATGTCTTAGTTACCTTGCTTAGTTGATCATGATCTTGACCTCTCCAGCGCCGCTAGATGTCGCATGAGGCTTGTAGTGTTTTTTGCCATCCATCTCTATTCTTGGTGAGATGTTTGATCTTATCTAATGAGTCTGTGCCTGCCAATTGTGCTTCTCTTATAAGTGTTCTTTTTAGTGTTCCTTCTTTTAGTTCCTTTAGTTTAACCCCCTCTTTTTAGTGTCCCTCTAGGTCTTCCTCTTTTTTCTTTTCTGTATTCTAATGTTTCCCATAGAATAGCCTGTTTTGGAATTCTTTTGTTGTGTCTTCTCATCACATGTCTGACATATGTCGATCTTCTCTTCCTATTTGTAGATGAGATCGTTGCTCAATTACCCATTCAAAAATATAATTGTATCATCATTGTGTGCAGTCTCTGCATCGAAGGTTGGCTACATTGGAGCGCCATTCCGCTCTGCTTCTTGCTTTGATGGTGCAAGTTGTCATAAGCTGACTTGTCCATCTTTTGATGTTACTCGTCCATGTTAGTCTTGGTCTGCCTCTGCCTCTTTTACCTTGTATTTTCCCCTCCAGGATTACTTTTAGTAGGCTGTTGTACCTTTTAACATGGTCCAAAAATCTCATTTGTCTTGTTTCAATTGTATTTAGTAGTTATCTTTTCATTTTTAGTTGTTTTAAGACTTCATCATTTGTTTTCTTTTCTTTCCATCCAATTTTACCTATTCTTCTATACATCCACATTTCAAAGGCTTCCTTTTTCTATTCTGTTTTCTAGTCTAATGTCAATATTTCTGCACCATACAGGAATGTTGAGAAGATATATCATTTTGTTCTTCTTAGTTTTAACCCTGGTGTTATTTGTTTTGATGTTTGTATATTTTCCATGGTATTAAAAATTATTTTTGCCATTCCTATTCTTTTGTTTATTTCAATTTTACACTTTACTTCACTGGTTATAGTATGTCCATGACTATATGATTCTTAAATGATGCATTCACATCTATTATTAGAAGTTAAAGCTCATATTTTATTAAAATTTTTGGTAGATAATTGAGCGTTTAACATCTAGAAATCAGATATTTAAGGAGCGATGGTACATGATGCTACAAACGCCAAACATGGTCACTTATGACTAAGTATAAAAGCAAATTTGTCACCACAGAGATCAGATATTTGAGAAAATTGCTTGGAGTGACCAGAAAAGACAGAATCAGAAATGATGTTACAAGAGTAAGCATTGAGCTAATCCTAAGTACATAAAGAAACAACAAATAAACTGGTTTGTCCATCTAGAAAGAATGTCGTGTGATTCCTTAACATAAAAAGTTCAAATTGAAAGAGGAGAAGTGAAAAGAGCAACAGGCAGACCCAGAGTTAAATGGACAGACGACATCTTAGAAATGTTACAACATCATCAATTGACAATGAGTGAAGCTGCCAAAAGAACAAGAATCAGAACTTTGTATCTCCCTCAGTAAGAGGATGTGAACAGAGAAAGTGGTGACTTAAAATATAAATATTGTTTAGAAATTAGATATTGCCAAGAAAATAGATATTGTCTAAAAATTAGATATTGTGTAGATATTAGATATTGTCTAGATATTAGATATATTGTCTAGAAATGAGATATTGTCTAGATATTAGATATTGTCTAGATATTAGATATATTGTCTAGAAATTAGATATTGTCTAGATATTAGATATTGTCTAGATATTAGATATTGTCTAGAAATTAGATATTGTCTAGATATTAGATATTGTCTAGAAATTAGATATTGCCTAGAAATTAGATATTGCATAGAAATTAGATATTTTAAGAAAGTTCAAAATTAATTATTACTTTGAAATGATACTTTCCCAAAAAATTCACCTAAATTATATCAAATATCTTGTAAAGAATCATCCAGTTCAAATGTGAGTAAGGGTTCTCTATACACCTCAAAGCATCATGGGAATAATATCATGGTTAGTGTCCATGTTTTTAAATGTCCATCATGCAAGTCATGTGACAGACTAGCATTTAAGTGAGAATCAATTTGGAGGAAGAGGTATGTTTACAGCACTCAGAGAAAATGACAAATAATCAACAACAGAAAAAAAACAAAGATGAGAAGCAGGATCTAACCTGTACTCCTTGGCACAGCACTTTGCCACGAAAAGCCAAACGCTAGGGAACACTGCTAACTTGGCTAACTTAAAAATTAGCCATCATTGGCAATGTCTTTAATGCAGGTGTTCTCATGACTATTGCATAGAGCTGCGATCACAACTCGAGCATAAATTGTGTATCTGTATTTTTCCTATTAGGACAAGCATCTCCCGGATAGAGTAGGGCTGAACACTTGCATTGCAGACAAACATTTAGGATGAAACAGCACAAATAGTAGTCTCCAGTGGTTTAGGCTGGAGACAAATAATAAAATAAATGAATATTATTATAAAGGGAAACCTATTTATTTTAAGTGAGACCTGGAGATACCAAGTAGGTTTAGGCTTTTAACATCATGAAGAGGACATACAGTGTATGTCTGCCTTGAGCTGTTATCACTGCTTGATGGTACCTTCTCACTGAATGAATGGCGTGTTGGATTCAATGTTTGAATTTGTTATTCTATTGTTGTTTGCAGTAGATTCAATGAGTGTTGCCAAGAATAAGTTTAGTTAGGATGTTCTAAATATAGTACTTCCTGTCAATATGGTGGATAGGCAACAGGAACTGTTGAGAAAAGTGTTTCTTGTTGCAATTTCCTCATATTCCAAGTCCGGCTTGCTGCTGGAACTACTGAATTTAGTGTTCTGTGCACACCATGAGCTGTGCTTTTCATCCGGATGGTGTTTCTATATTCAAATTGCTTATGATGTATGATGATATCATATGATGAAAGACAGTGGAACTGCGTTCACTTGGCATGTCACTTGGCCTTATGTATTTTGGTGTATTCTGTAGTGGCTATGATGGGGACTGCAGCTGCCTTTCTTTGCTGGATAGTCAATGAGATGCTATTTTGGATAATTCCACTGGCATGGGCGGTTGAGAAATTATGTATTTTCATTCGTTTGCAGTTATGACGGGGCCTTTGAATAACTAAAACTATAACTGAAACTGAAACTATAACTAAAACTATAACTGAAACTGAAACTATAAACTAAAACTATAACTGAAACCATAACTGAAACTATAACTGAAACTATAACTAAAACTATAACTGAAACCATAACTGAAACTATAACTGAAACTATAACTGAAACTATAACTAAAACTATAACTGAAACTATAACTGAAACTATAACTGAAACTATAACTGAAACTATAACTAAAACTAAAACTGAAACTATAACTGAAACCATAACTGAAACTATAACTGAAACTATAACTGAAACCATAACTGAAACCATAACTGAAACTATAACTAAAACTATAACTAAAACCATAACTAAAACCATAACTGAAACTATAACTGAAACTATAACTAAAACTATAACTAAAACTATAACTAAAACTATAACTAAAACTATAACTGAAACTATAACTGAAACTATAACTAAAACTATAACTAAAACTATAACTAAAACTATAACTAAAACTATAACTAAAACTATAACTATAGTGTGAGCTTTCAGGTTCTTCCTCTTCTCAGTGTTCACCTGTTAAGTGGGCATGAGTGTGTTGTGTCTCTAGTTTATGACATTGCCACGATATCTGCACCTTTCGACCTGATACATCCTTCTTCACCATTGGTAGATTTTGCTTAACAATTTTAGCCCAAACAGTGGCCATTTTGGCCTGCTCTTTTTCGCTTTAAACTGCCATGGGTTCTTTAATGTAAGCGAGTGCACATAGGGCCTGTTGTTTTTCGTTGTTTTTCAGGAAGGCTAGACATCGGATCTCATTATCCAGAGAGGGCTAGACATTGGATCTCACTACCTCAGGCTAGACATCGGATCTCACTACCTAGAGAGGGCTAGACATCGGGTCTCACTACACAGAGAGGGTTAGTCATCAGATCTCACTACCCAGAGAGGGCTAGACATGGGATCTTACTACCCAGATAGGGCTAGACATCGGATATAACTACCCAGAGAGGGCTAGACATGGGATCTCACTACACAGAGAGGGCTAGACATCAGATCTCACTACTCAGAGTGGGCTAGACATCGGATCTCCTACCCAGAGAGGGCTAGACATCAGATCTCACTACACAGAGAGGCCTAGACATCGGATCTCACTACCCAGAGAGGGCTAGACATCAGATCTCACTACCCAGAGAGGGCTAGACATCGGATCTCACTACCCAGAGAGGGCTAGACATGGGATCTCACTACCCAGATAGGGCTAGACATTGGATATAACTACCCAGAGAGGGCTAGACATGGGATCTCACTACGCAGAGAGGGCTAGACATCAGATCTCACTACCCAGAGACCAGGAATGATAAAGCCACAAAGAAACTATTGGTTCCATTTTTAAATAATTCCCACTGACTGGTGGGAATTAAACCAAGAAGCTTCATGTCCAAAGGCTGATGTATTACCAATGAACCATCCAGTCCACCTCTTTCAGGTTCATTGCAGCAGGAGGTCCATGCCTGGGAGTCACCTCCCCTAGAGCATCAAGAAGCTAAAGGGCTGAAACACTTGCTGGACGAGTGTATTTCTGATGGTCAGATTGCCTTCTGCTGTTATTGAGTTATTTACGGGTCATCACAATTGCACTCCGAACATGTCCATAGGTGCTCAGATTCTCTCCTCAACAAGTCCCATATTGTACAGCGACTGACGACTCCAATTCTGTGCTGGTTGATAAGTCTTCTTACACACCCACTAAGTTTCTCGTTTCTGGCTGTGCCCATCTTAACTCCCATCTCTTTTATCCGATGGAGTGACGTAAACTCATGGTTGTCAAAGTCTTGTGCCGTTCCCTCATCTTGGAGGGCATTGATGACATCCGCCTGATCCATTGGTTGACCATCCTCAATAATAGTGCAGCTAGCCAACCTGTCCACTCTTTCATTTCCTCAAACTCCCGCATGTCCAGGGACATAGACAAAGGTAACCCTGCATAATTTTTTACTTCTGCAACGACTCTACCCATTGCATACGTACATGGCCTCCTCCACTTTTCTTATCATGCTCATCGAATCACACAGTATATAGGCGTGGGTGTAGTCTTGTGACTCTAACCAGATGAATGCCTTGGTCACTGCCATCACCTCCATCATCATGCTACTCATGGTCATAAGGTATGCACCACTGTCTTCTTTGACTGTTCTGCCTGCCAAGAGTGCTATAAATAGGGAACAAGCAAATAATTGCAATGCTGCGATAAAGCTGGTAGCAAAAAGCCAGTGGTGGGGGAGTGTTAGACACTCCAAGGTATGGTGACAGCTTTACAAAGAAGGAACACAACACAATACTGACGTTTTGGCCTGTGGCCTTCCTCCTGAGGAAGGCTGTAAATACCCATGCACTCCTTTTGTGTCGTATTACAGATCCATCTGTTTAGATGACTGCATCTTTCTCATTGGTGTTTTCCCAGATATCTCCTTCTGTGAAGCTCTGTAATATAAAGAGCTTCCTATTACTTCTTTTCCTGTGTGTTACCGGGGCCTCATGAGGGAAGTAAAGAATAGTGACACTGTGACCTTCCAGGCATGTCGTAAGAGGCGACTAAGGAGGTTGATCGATGGCTTGACAAGCTGTCATTGTAAAAAGTATTGTTATGGAAACAGGGCCATATATTTTAGAGCAGTGATCTCTGCAATATGTGCCATTTTGGCATGCAAGGTTTCTGTTTTTGAGATTGTGGTTCTGCCCTATGTGCCGTCTTCGGCTCGAAAGGACAATAGATAGATTACTTCTTCCTGCAGGAACACTTATGTGAACTGGTAGTTGTTGTCAGGGTGAATTTTTCCTCCTTGTTACATATACCCTGCAGCACTGTCTCAGCCTCTACCAACCACAATCACCCAGCGAACCAGGATCTCCTATGTTTAATGGGGTTGCCTTTCATTGACTGTAATTCTGGTAGCAGTTGGTAATCAGTCATTTATCATTTGTTGCTGAAGGTGACCACACGTGCCATATGTGGACAAGCACTGTCTTGATGCAGTCATCATCGAGTGCCATCTCCGCAAGGTAGGTTGGCTACCATGAAGCGCCATTCCACTCTGTTTCTTGCTTTGATGGTGCAGGTTGTCATAAGCTGGCTTGTCCATCTTTTGATGTTACTCGTCCATGTTAGTCTTGGTCTGCCTCTGCCTCTTTTACCTTGTATTTTCCCCTCCAGGATTACTTTTAGTAGGCTGTTGTGCCTTTTAACATGCCCCAAAAATCTCATTTGTCTTGTTTGAATTGTATTTAGTAGTTATCTTTCCATTTTTAGTTGTTTTAAGACTTCATCATTTGTTTTCTTTTCTTTCCATCCAATTCTACCTATTCTTCTATATATCTACATTTCAAAAGCTTCCTTTTTCTATTCTGTTTTCTTATCTAATGTCCATTTTTCTGCACCATAAAGGAATGTTGAGAAGATATAACATTTTCCTATTCTTAGTTTTATCCCTGGTGTTATTTGTTTTGATGTTAGTATTTAAAATTACTTTTTGCCATTCCTGTTATTTTGTTTATTATTACTTGATGCAGTAGATGATAGGTTTTAAGTAGGATGAGGTGCTATAGACATTTATGACTAGATTTATGAGGTGCTATAGACATTTATGACTAGATTTATGAGGTGCTATAAACATTTATGACTAGATTTATGAGGTGCTATAGACATTTATGACTAGATTTATGAGGCGCTATAGACATTTATGACTAGATTTATGAGGCGCTATAGACATTTATGACTAGATTTATGAGGTGCTATAGACATTTATGACTAGATTTTGGTAGTGCATTTAATCAGATGTAATCTGTAAGGTTACATAATCAACCAATATTTGCTGGTAGTATATGTTGACAGAGTGTTCATTTGGAACACTTCATCAATTTTCAGACTTCCATACAGCAATAAGCTAATAATTCTCTTGTCTGTGCAATGTTTTTCTAATTTCTCTCTTACCTGAAAGAACGTTACTCTAATAATTTTCTTGTCTTTGCAATATTTTGTCTAATTTCTCTCTTACCTGAAAGAACATTACTCTAATAATTCTCTTGTCTGATGCAATATTTTGTCTAATCTCTCTCTTACCTAATGGAACATTTCTCTATAATTCTCTTGTCTTTGCAATATTTTGTCTAATTTCTCTCTTACCTGAAAGAACATTACTCTAATAATTCTCTTGTCTGATGCAATATTTTGTCTAATCTCTCTCTTACCTAATGGAACATTTCTCTATAATTCTCTTGTCTTTGCAATATTTTGTCTAATTTCTCTCTTACCTGAAAGAACATTACTCTAATAATTCTCTTGTCTGATGCAATATTTTGTCTAATCTCTCTCTTACCTAATGGAACATTTCTCTATAATTCTCTTGTCTGTTGTAATATTGTTTTCTAATTATCCTCTTACATGAAAGAACATTACTCTAATAATTCTCTTCTCTGATGCAATATTTTTTTAAATTATCCTCTAACCTGATGGAACATTGGAGCCACGATAGCTCAGTGGTTAGTGAACTGGACTACAAAGGACAAGGGGTAGGGTTTGATCTCAACCGACGGCTTCCGGGTTCACTCAGCCTTAAATGGGTACCGGATTTTTTCTGAGAACGAATGCGTAATACCGACCACATTACCCTGAAAATCATGTGCTTAAGATCTGTAAAATGTATGGTCACTAACACCATATTCCCTATATGCCACTTGGCGTGACGGGGCTTTTTACTGTTTTTTCACTGATGGAATAATTTACTCAAATAATTCTCTTGTCTGTTGCAATACTTTTCTAATTACCTCTTACCCGATGGAACATTTCTCTATAATTTTCGTGTCTGTTGCAATATACAAAATTTTTGTTTTGTAGTAAAATTTAAACAATTGTTTTGTGGTCTGTTGCAGCATGTAAAACGTTCTTTTGAAGCCTGTTGCAATATTTGTCAATTTTTTTGTAGTCCATTGCAATATTTAAAAAATTGTATTCTAATCTAATGCAATATCTTAAATTGATATTTTTTAGTACATAGCCTTCATTGACCAGGAAAAAGCATTCGACAGAGTAAACAGAGAACAGCTGTGGGAGATACTAACAACATACGGAGTAAGCCAACATCTAACCAACCTTATTAAAAGTCTCTACATCAACAGCAGCTGCAGGGTCAGAACAGCAGCAGGCTACACAGACCATTTTGAAGTTAGAAAAAGTGTAAGACAGGGGTGCGTACTATCCCCCTACTGTTTATTACATACATGGACTATATATGCAAGCTAGCCAACCCATCAGAGACAGAGGAGATCAACAAGCAATTTTATTTGCAGACGATCAGGCACTAATACATGAAACAATAGAAGACCTACAAGAATGGCTGAAAGGCAGATGAGGAAGGAAAGAAGAAGAAGATATTTTTTAGTCTGTTGCAGTTTTACCAAAATTGTTTTGTTGCTTGTTCCATTGTTGTAAAAAATTGTTCTCAAATCTGATGGAGTATTTTTCTAAAAATTGTTTTCTCAATCTGTTCTATTGTTTGTTTTCATTATTTTCTCGGCTGATGAAATTTAAAAAATTATTTTGTATTTGATGAAATATTTTATTTGTGAGAATTATTCCTCTGTTTGATGAAATATTTGTCTATTTGTTATTTTGTTTGAATGTATTTTTTGAATTATTATTCTCTATTCATTGTAATAATATGTTGGACATGTGATGAGAAGAGATAATAACCGAATAGCAAAGCAAGCCCTCATGTGGGAAACAACAGGTAAGAGAAAAAGAGGAAGACCCAGGGAGACACTGAGAAGAACATTGATGAGAGAGGCAAGAGCAGCAGGATTCGGCTCCCTCAATGAGATAGAGCTGCTTGCACAGAACAGAGACAAATGGCGAGATTTGATAAAATATCTTTAAAAGAAAACTGCTAGAACAAAAATTCAGATAGGAGAAGGTGTATCATGGTCTACGCCCTATGGGCCGGCTACGGCTCGAAAGGTCAATAGATAGATAGATTCATTTTAAAAGTTATTTTCTTTTAATGTATTCTTTTATGTAATGAAATTTTCTTGTTATTATATGGGAAGAAATATTTTTAAAATTGTATTTTATTTTTTTTTTTAAGAATTATTCTTGTGATCTCTTTGTCATATTGTCATCTCTTGGTATTTTTATTTTCTTTATAGTGAGAGTCTGCCAAGATGGATCTACAGAATTATAACAGAATAAAAGGAAGCCATATAATATTTCAAGATTTTGAATTCCTTGGGTGAAGATAATGGCATAAAAATCAGGCCATCGGTTACAGCACTTAGATTTAGCACTGGATTTTTTGGAGCTTTCAGCTTTTTCTAACCAGATTGTGATATCATCATTTTCCTTTCGGGCCATGGACAGCACATAGGGCAGAAGTTTTAGTTCTACACGATTAACAATTCGCTGCTAGTTCTTGTAGTTCTTATAAGGGGTTAAGGCAAAGAAATGCAAATGAATGCATAAAAATGCGAAGCTGCAGTAAAGCTGAATATGAGGAAAAATTTAAAAATGTTAAAAAATGGTATGTTAGAAGCTTTACGTGATAAGTGGACGACACAGACTAAACGACGTTTTGGCCCAATAGGCCTTCAGCTGGAACAAACAAGAAAAACACACACACAAAACTAATAACGAAAAATTGTTTTGAATGTTTCGTTATTAGTTTTGTGTGTGTGTTTTTCTTGTTTGTTCCTGCTGAAGGTCTATTGGGCCGAAATGTCGTTTAGTCTGTGTTGTCCACTTATCACGTAAAGCTTCTAACATACCATTTTTTTTATTTTTTAATTTTTCCTCGTGTAGTTCTTGCTTGTTTCTTAATCCCATGGCTGATCTTTTCTAGTAATTATTCTGTGCAGCGATTCTCTTGGTTTTCGTTAAAGGTAATAGTAAAGTACATGACATGAATCAACATCTTAGCATGCGAGTTTTCACCCATATGTTCTCGGCCGCCTTTTCAGAAGTGTTTTGATTCTTCTGGATAGCGTCGCTTCAAGCATCGAAACTCACTATGTGAGGTGGTATTACTCACCTTCCCAGAGTGCTACCCTGGTAACTATTTCTGCCAGCGGCTGGGTCGACCATGGGGGTATATTTTTTTTCCAACCATGAGTACAACTCTTTAATTTATACACTGAGCAAATCTTTAAAAACATCAATGAGATGCCAGGCCTTAACATTAATGGGAAGATAATCAATAACCTAAGATAAGCTGATGATACTGTACTACTAGCAGAAAATCCTAAAGATCTACAACAATTACTTAATGAAATAAACATGGCAAGCAAAAAATATGGACTAGATATGAATATCAAAAAGACTAAAACTATGATCATAAAGAAAGGAAATTCTCAAGACCTACAATTAAATATCAAAGTGGAAGGAATACATCTGGAGACAGTTCAGAGCTACAACTACCTGGGACATACTATAACCAATGATGGAAAATGTACAACTGAAATAAATAAAAGAATAGGAATGGCAAAAAGTAATTTCAATGTCATGAAAAATATACTAACATCAAAACAAATAACACCAGGGCTAAAACTAAGAATAGCAAAATGTTACGTCTTCTCAATATTCCTGTATGGTGCAGAAACATGGACATTAGACCAGAAAACAGAACAGAAAATTGAGGCCTTTGAAATGTGGATTCATAGAAGAATAGGTAGAATTGGATGGAAAGAAAAGAAAACAAATGATGAAGTCTTAAAACAACTAAAAATGAAAAGAGAGCTACTAAATACAATTCAAACAAGACAAATGAGATTTTTGGACCATGTTAAAAGGCACAACAGCCTACTAAAAGTAATCCTGGAGGGGAAAATACAAGGTAAAAGAGGCAGAGGCAGACCAAGACTAACATGGACGAGTAACATCAAAAGATGGACAAGTCAGCCTATGGCAATCTGCACCATCAAAGCAAGAGATAGAGTGGAATGGCGCTCCATGGTAGCCAACCTCGATGCGGAGACGGCACTCGATGATGAGGAGTACAACTCACACTGTTTCCAGCGGGTATCAGACAGGGGCTGTCCGAACGTAGGTAGTCGAGTCAGGTGGTTTTCCCAACTAGGCTACTGAGGCCTCCATGATCATCGTGATTTCTTTTACCAGATGGTTTCCACATGAATAATTGTTGGGGAAGTCTTTCTTCATTCATTCTCAGCACATGACCAAATTATTTCAAGCACCTTCTTATAAAGCTCCACTCATTTTCTTGTTTTAAATCGTGGCTTATCTTTTCATTTGAAATAAACTCTTTCTAGCTTATGTTTGAGTTCCTACAAAGACATTTGTTTGCTAAGGCATTTAATTTCCTATCTAAAGTCTGGGTGGGTTTCCTGCTTTCCCAAGCTTACTTGTTTATGCAGTAATATATATTTATTTAATTGAAACAAAAAAAAGAGTTCTTAAATGTTATATAGAGCCAGTCTTAAAATATGGATGTGAACCATGGACAATAGGAAAGGAAAATCAATGGAGGCTTTGGAAATGTGGTTTTACCGCAGAATGTTGAGAATACCATGGACAGCTAAGAAGAGTAATGAAAACATTCTAAAAGAGACCAAAGCAAAAAGAGAGCTATTTTCTAATATTAGGAAGAAACAATCATCATTTTTTGGCTAAGTAATGAAAAGGGAACAGCTGGAATATATTGTAACAACTGTGAAAATTGAGGGATGAAGAGATAGAGGGTGGAAATGAAAAAAGATACCAGACAGCTTAAGAGAATGAGAAGCTGTGATAGCTCAGTGGTTAGTGAACTGGACTACAAAGGACAAGAGGTAGGGTTCGATCCCAACCGACGGGTTCTGAGTTCACCCAGCCTTAAATGGGTACTGGATTTTTTCTGGGAATGTAAAGCGGCACGGGCGTAATACCGACCACATTACCCCAAAATTCATGTGCTGAAGATCTGTAAAATTGATGGTCACTAATACCATATTTCCTATACGCCACTTAGCGTGACAGGGGCTCATTACTTTTACTTAAGAGAATGGCTTAGCAGAAGGTCAACAAAAGAAATGATAAATAACTGTTGAGATTGAAAGTTGTGGAGAGACATGATCACCTATGCCAGCAGGCTTGGTACTTGATGATGATGATGATGGTATTTCTTTATCATCATTTTGGAGTCAGTGTATTGTGCAACACAGAATGAGTGAGGTTGATAAGTAAACACGGTAGTTGAGTGTCATATAAAAATGTTAACATATTCTATACCGTGGGCCATAAAATCACGGCTCTGCTATCTGACATGAGAAACTTAGGAACCGTGTTTTGCAGCTTTCATTTATTTATATGAGGTGTGAGTGGCCGTGCAGCTAAAACCACTGTTGGTGTGCGTGGCCGTGCAGCTAAAACCACTGTTTTACTGGCTGAAAAGTTGACGTGCTGTGTTCAAAACCCGTGGTAGACAGAAAGGATTTTTTCTATCAGATGTGAAATAAAAATTCTGAGCCTCACACATCGTGGTGACTGCTTTGATATTGTGTGTGCCAAGATAGTTTTTTTTAAATTTATATATATTTATGCAATTATTTCCACTAAAATCTTGTAATTATCTACCCTTTCAATACGGAAGGTCTTTATCAATCTAGCGGTAGAGATTTCAGAGACAAAATTTTTCATTGTTTTAAATATCAATCTACGTGTTTATATTTTTATAACACTTAATCTATGATATCGCCCGTACTCTGCCAGGGCCCGAAAGGGGAGTAAAGAATTGTGGCGCTGTTCCCTACCAGGCATGTTCGTAAGAGGCAACTAAGGGGAGTTGGGCATGGGGCTGACTATCCTGTACTGTAAAAATATTAAGCCAAAAAAACTCCACAAACATGGACAAGTCAAGGAAAAGAATAAAAGTAAATCCACCATCCAGGAAAGATAAAGATGATGGGGAAGACATGGAATGATCTTAAAAGAATGGCAGGAAACAGAGCGACTTGGAAAGTGTTGGTTGAAGACCTATGCTCCACAGGGAGCTGAAAAGGTAGAAGAAGAAGAATATACAATATCTGAATTTTTAGATAATTAAACAAGGAATTAGATTTCACCAATACCAAGATGATACAAGACATGTAAATAGAATATGGTTTGATGGCAATTTGCATTAATCAATTTGAGAATGACGCACCTTGCGACTAAACATATGTGACCGAAATTTGTATAACGCATTCTGCGTCGAAATGTACGAAAAGAGTTAACCTCTTTTCTGACTGCCCGATCAAATTGTCCAAACAAACTGCGTGTTTTAGACTGATTTTCATTTATTTTCTCGCTGTTATTTCAAATATTTTTTTTTTATTCTGAAAAATGTTGTTTTGTTTAACCACTTTGTTTTAAGGAGTGTGCCAAAGAATCATGCAATAATATTTATTTGATACTTTATGTTTGATACTTTATGCTGTGCATGAACACAGGTCAGCAATTTGTATTTTATGATAAAACAAATATGTATACAATGCCTTTGTGGCCCAATAAATTTTTTTTTTTTTTGGTGCAATAGCCAGCTCAATATTTGACCTCTGATGAAGTCCCTAGCTACTGGGAACTGAATTTTGCATGTTAAACCATTTTTCCCTGGTAGCTGTGTGCTCACGGGTCCCTCGCTGAATAGGCAGATAACTCCGTCTTCGGAGGTACTTATATTTTGTCCGTCCATGAGTAATTGACGTTTCAAGCCGGGCCTCGCTGCTGAGACCAGGGGTGGTTGTCACAGAGAGAAATCATAAATAAAAATCCAAACTGGTGCAGCCGGGATTTGAACCCACAACCTCACTGTCTCGAGGCCGGCATCTTGCCTCAAGACCAACCAGTCACCCTTATGGGGCCCAAATAAAAACAAAACAAAAAAAAATCTAACCACACAAGTGATGGAAATCATTTTTTTTTTTTTCATTTTCTTTTCTATTTTATCCATGTAACCAGCCTCCTTGCAGTTGGAAATTCCCCCATATCCGGGTCATATCCATTTCCACCACTTGTCACATCATTTCCAAAACTGCATAGGTAAATTCTGTTGACAATACACGTCCTACTCGACCCCTCCTTCTCACCTCCCCTGCCTATTGAAGAAATTGCAAAATTTGTAAGCAATAAAATTCAGTCTTAGATGCACAAACTTTCACAAAAAAATGTTGCCATCAAAAACGCTTTCATTTACACACAAATATTTGAACATGTATTATAGTTTTTTAAAAATTTATTTACCACTGTCACAGTTGATGGGTTGTCGTTAGTTTTTATAATTTATACAGTCTTGTTTGGATATTGAATTTATACTCTTTTGTTCATATATTGAATTTATACACTTTTTCATATATTGAATTTATACACTTTTTCATATATTGAATTTATACACTTTTTCATATATTGAATTTATACTCTTTTGTTCATATATTGAATTTATACACTTTTTTTCACATATTAAATTTATACACTTTTTTCATATATTGAATTTATACACGTTTTTCATATATTGAATTTATACACTTTTTTTATATATTGAATTTATACACTTTTTTTATATATTGAATTTATACACTTCTTTGGATGCTGAATGTGGAGCAAGTGGAAGGATAAGAAAGAAAAATAAAAAGTAGAACAAAGAAAACCGAAGAGCAAAAAAACAAAAAATGAAAGAAAATAAGAAGTAGAACAAAGAATGACAAGAGCAAGAAAAAGAAAGAAAAATAATGAGAAGAAAGAAGAACAAGATGCTGAAGAAGAGAAACAATAAAAAGAAATCATGTACCATACTGGTTGGCGTAGGCGATCATGTCCCTCCACAATCTTCTATCTACAGTGCATCGTATCAATTCTGTTGTTGACTGTTTTCCATGCCATGACACCAAGCTATCCAGTATTTTCTCTCTTTGTCGTCCGCGATTTCTCTTTCCTTTTATTTTGCCAGTTGTAACCAAGTAATCCAACTTTCCTCTTCTCATGATGTGCCCGAAAAATGTTGTTTCTTTCTGATGTTTTTTAGGAGCTGCCTTTTTGTGTTGGCCTCTTTGAGAACTTTCTTATTGGTCTTTTTAGCTGTCCAGGGAACTTTCAACATTCTTCTGAGAAATCCCATCTCTGTGGCCTCTAATCGTCTTTTCATTTGTTTGTCTACTGTCCATGATTCGCTTCCATAGGTTAGAATTGGTTCTATATAGCACCGATGAACTCTCTTTCTCATTTTTATTGACACAGATTTGTTGCATAAGATATTTTTCATTTTCTAAAATGCTATTTTAGCTTGAGCTATTCTGCTTTTTATTTCTGTGGTGTATCTTCCATCTGATGTTATTATTGTGCTCAAGTATTTCAGATGTTGCACTTGTTTCAAATTTGTCCTGTTTATTTTTATGCTGCATGATGGTGAAAAAAAGAAATAGAACACAAAAAAACAAGAGGCAGTGTTTTTATATTAATCTGAAATTATCTGGACTGTTGTAAACTTGTAATAGCAGCTGATTATATTTCATTCATTTGAAATGTTAGAACCACTTTATTTTCATTTTTCTGTGCTTGTTACAGATATAGATCAGTGTGGTGAAGAGTAAAATGCTATTTATAGGATCGTATCTATCTATTGACCTTTCGAGCCGTAGCCGGTTCATAGGGCATAGACCCAGATACTCTTTCTCTTATCTAAATTTTTTAGTTTATTTTAATTTGTTAGTATATTTTTCATGGCATTCATATTACTTTCTGCCATTCCTATTCTTTTGTTTATTTCAGTTGTACATTTTCCATCACTGGTTATAGTATGTCCAAGGTAGTTGTAGTTCTGAACTGTCTCCAGGTCTATTCCTTCAACTTTGATATCCACTTGTAGGTTTTGTGTATTATCTTTGTTTATGATCATAGTTTTAGTATTTTTTAAATTCATTTCTAGTCTATGTATTTTTTGCTTGTCAGGTTTATTTAATGAAGTAATTGTTGTAGATATTCAGGATTTTCTGCTAGTAATACCAATACCTGTTAATGTTCCTGTTTGTTATTGAATCTCTTATGATATATCCTTCATCACTCGCCTATTGGCACTGTTCATGTATCTCCTTTGGTATAGAACTAAGCAATAGTACCTGGCAACACCAGTGACACAATGGACACAAGTAAGATATTACAGCTAGATAGAGCACACACTATGAAAGCCAATTAGTGGTATTACATCTCATTTTTTAAATTCCAATGGCAGAAATCAAGGGGAAGGCCAAAAATTCATGAAGAGGACATGTGAACGCAGAGATGAAAAGATGGAGATGAGTGGAGTGACCTTAAGAGAATAGTACCATGTTGTTGAAGATCTGTAAATCTCATGAATGAACCGACATGAAGTTGAGAGGAAGAAGAATGAGAAGAGGAGGGAATAGAAGAAGGAGGATGATGAAGAAGGAGGAGGAAGAGAGAAAACGAAGTAGAAGGTTGTGTGACTTTTTCACAGTTCTCCAAAATTTCTCTTTTTCTTCATCTTCTTTTATGATGACCCATTTAGACAGGAAATTATAATTCTTTTATGCTTTTTCTTTCTTTCAAAGTTTCAGTCCTGCCATACAATTTCTCTTTCAAAGTTTCAGTCCTGCCATACAATATCTCTTTCAAAGTTTCAGTCCTGCCATACAATTTCTCTTTCAAAGTTTCAGTCCTGCCATACAATTTCTCTTTCAAAGTTTCAGTCCTGCCATACAACTTCTCTTTCAAAGTTTCAGTCCTGCCATACAATTTCTCTTTCAAAGTTTCAGTCCTGCCATACAACTTCTCTTTCAAAGTTTCAGTCCTGCCATACAATTTCTCTTTCAAAGTTTAAGTCCTGCCATACAATTTCTCTTTCAAAGTTTAAGTCCTGCCATACAACTTCTCTTTCAAAGTTTCAGTCCTGCCATACAATTTCTCTTTCAAAGTTTCACTCCTGCCATACAATTTCTCTTTCAAAGTTTCAGTCCTGCCATACAATTTCTCTTTCAAAGTTTCAGTCCTGCCACACAACTTCTCTTTCAAAGTTTCAGTCCTGCCATACAATTTCTCTTTCAAAGTTTCAGTCCTGCCATACAACTTCTCTTTCAAAGTTTCAGTCCTGCCACACAATTTCTCTTTCAAAGTTTCAGTCCTGCCATACAATTTCTTCTCTTTCAAAGCTTCAGTCCTGCCATACAATTTCTCTTTCAAAGTTTCAGTCCTGCCATACAACTTCTCTTTCAAAGTTTCAGTCCTGCCATACAACTTCTCTTTCAAAGTTTCAGTCCTGCCATACAATTTCTCTTTCAAAGTTTCAGTCCTGCCATACAACTTCTCTTTCAAAGTTTCAGTCCTGCCATACAATTTCTCTTTCAAAGTTTCAGTCCTGCCATACAACTTCTCTTTCAAAGTTTCAGTCCTGCCATACAATTTCTCTTTCAAAGTTTCAGTCCTGCCATACAATTTCTCTTTCAAAGTTTCAGTCCTGCCATACAACTTCTCTTTCAAAGTTTCAGTCCTGCCATACAACTTCTCTTTCAAAGTAGTGTTTGTTATTCATGTTTTCTTCCTCAATTTTGTGTATAGAAAACACCCTTGAAGCACACGTTTTGATACTGTCATTCTCTGACATTCAGACACACACACACACACACAGAGCTAAAAGTACACATCATCATTGAGTGCCATCTCCGCAATGAAGGTTGGCTACCATGGAGTTCCATTCTGCTCTGTCTCTTGCTTTGATGGTGCAGGTTGTCATAGGCTGGTTTGTCCATCTTTTGATGTTACTCGTCCATGTTAGTCTTGGTCTGCCTCTGCCTCTTTTACCTTGTATTTTCCCCTCCAGGATTACTGTTAGTAGGCTGTTGTGTTTTTTAACATGCCCCAAAAATCGCATTTGTCTTGTTTGAATTGTGCGTAGTAGTTCTCTTTTCATTTTTAGTTGTTTTAAAACTCCATCGTTTGTTTTCTTTTCCTTCCATCCAATTCTACTTATTCTTCTATGTATCCACATTTCAAAGGCTTCAATTTTCTGTTCTGTTTTCTGGTCTAATGTCCATGTTTCTGCACCATACAGGATTATTGAGAAGACGTAAGATTTTGCTATTCTTAGTTTTAGCCCTGGTGTTATTTGTTTTGATGTTAGTATATTTTTCATGGCATTGAAATTTTTTGCCATTCCTATTCTTTTATTTATTTCAGTTGTACATTTTCCATCATTGGTTATAGTATGTCCAGGTAGTTGTAACTCTGGACTGTCTCTAGATGTATACCTTCAACTTTGATATTTAATTGTAGGTCTTGTAAATTTTCTTTGTTTATGATCATAGTTTTAGTCTTTTTGATATTCATATCTAGTCCATATTTTTTGCTTGTCATGTTTATTACATTAAGTAATTGTTGTAGATCTTTAGGATTTTCTGCTAGTAGTACAGTATCATCAGCATATCTTAGGTTATTGATTATCTTTCCATTAATTTGTAGGCCTGGCATCTCTATGATGTTTTTCACCTATTCTTCTATATATCCACCTTTCAAAGGCTTCAATTCTCTGTTCTCTTTTCTTGTCTAAATTACATAGCCCCCATATATATGTTTTCATCTTGGTTTTCGAGTTGTATAGGGTGGGCCTCCAAACTTTGCTTAGATTGTCAAAAGCCATCAGTGTCAAGTCAAAGAAATGCACGTAGAAATGTGAAGCTGCAGTGAAGCTAATTGTAAGGAGACATGGAAAAAAAAATATATAGAAAAAAAATTAAAAAGAAAACAGCATGGTTAAAGCTTTAAGTAATTAGTGGATGACACAAATTAGAACAATGTTTCAGCTCAATAGGCCTTCAGCAGGAACAAACGTTCTACACACAAACACACACAAATATGTATTTAAAATAAAAAAAATAATCTTAAAAAAATGAATAAACAATTTCAAATAATAATTATTTTATTATTATTATTATTATTATAGTATTATATTCTTCTTATACATTTCAGCTCCCTGTGGAGCATAGATCTTCAACAAACACTTTCCAAGCCGTTCTGTTTCTGGCCATTCTTTTAAGATCATTCCATGTCTTCCCCACCATCTTTATCTCTGCTTCCATCTGTCTTCTCCAAGAATTCCTTGGTCTTCTTCTTTGTCTTTTTCCTTGGGGATTCCAAAAGAAGGTGCCAGTTGTGTTAATACATACTTTTCTTTGACTTGTCCATGTTTGTGACGTTTTTTTGCATATTTTTTTTTACAGTACGGTATAGCCAGTCGCATACCCAACCCTCTTTTGTCGCCTCTTACGAACATTCATATAACATATTATTATATTATTATTTTTAAATTAAAAAAAATATTGATAATTTTTATTTTAAATACATATCTGTGCGTGTGTTTGTTCCTGCTGAAGGCCTATTGAGCAGAAACGTCTTTCTAATTTGTTTCGTCCACTTATTACGTAAAGCTTTAGCCATACCATTTTTTTTCCTATATATTTTTTTGTCAAAAACTATTCTGGCTTTATTAATAAGTTTGTCTGTATCTTCATCCACCCCCCTCAAGCAATGGAGTTCAAATACTAAAAATGGCTTCCACAAGTCAGGTTTCCCTGGCAACAATAAACAAACCAGAACAAGTTTAGACTCCCCGGGATTTACAAACCAGAAAAAGTTAACATTCTCATCCCCATATTCTTATTAACTAGTGCCATAAATATGCGTTTAATTTATATTCGTTTAAGTTCATCGAGTTTCCATGTTGTTATCTTATCTTGTAGCAACTAGTTACTTTTATTTTGTAAACAAACAATCACAAACTGAAAGGGGGCGTGTCCTGCTTTTGAAACGTGTTTTTTTTACGATTTTATTTTGCCGTAAATGGATTGTTCATATTTTTATTTCTGCTTAATACAATCGACTAAATTACAAATGAATTTTGTTCATTATGATTTAATCTTGAGTGTGCATTTAATTGTAAACAATATCCCAGCTTTTCTCTTTACAAAAATATTTAAACTTTCTTATTGAGACGTATATAACCCCTGACTTGACATTTGTCACAATTTGTGTGACGATAATAAAAGTTAACAACTAATATATAAGATCGAAACATTAACATTTGATAATTAATCATGCTAATTTATTTGCTTCAACTACATTTATGAACATTTGATATTAAAAATTATTTTGTTGCTAAATATTTATTTAAATTGTTTTTTTTACGTAAATCGTCGCCTTTCTCAAATTTCCGGCCACCAAAAACTTGTGTCATTGAAGTCTCTCACTTTCAGATCATTAGAAACGTTGTTTTAGGTTTTAAAATGGCAATGGATATTATTGCCCAGTCTCAGGAATATTGCTGTGATATTTTAACGTCGTATCAGATATGTACAGACAAGAGAAAAAGCGGTACGGTTAATTTATACACTGTTTTTATTTATATATCATGCCGGGCGTGTGTGGTTTGAATTGGTCCATGTTGATTTATTATTGAAATAAAATTATTTTAAAAGTAAAAGCATGTTCAAATATTAAATATAATTAATTGATTATTTATGCTTTATTAATATTAATTAAAAAGAGGGCAAAAGAAAGGCCGACCTCGAATAAAGACGATAAGCGAGCTTTCGTTACAACGGTGTTCATGACATCTTTGTTAACTTTATATCGAAAACTTAAATATTTCCAAGATTATAACAAAAATGGCAGGAAAACCATAATATGATAATGGCACTTGAGGTTAAAACAAACTAAAAATAATATCATCATCAAGTACTGTGCCTTCTGGCGTCCGTGATCATGTCTCTCCACAACTTTCGATCACGGCAGTTATTTATCATTTCTGTTGTTGACCTTCTCCCAAGCCATTCTCTTAAGCTGTCTGGTATCTTTTCTCTTTGCTTCCCTCTATCTCTTCGTCCCTCAATTTTCCCAGTTGTTACAATATATTCCAGTTGTTCTCTTCTCATTACATGGCCAAAAAATGATGATTATTTCTTCCTAATATATTGGATATTGGCTCCTTTTTTGCTTTGGCCTCTTTTAGGACCTTTTCATTACTTTTCTTAGCTGTCCATGGTATTCTCAACATTCTTCTGTAAAACTACATTTCTACAGACTCCAGTGATTTTCTTGTCCAGTGTTGGCCTATTGTCTATGATTCACATCCATATGTTAAGACTGGCTCTACATAACATTTAAGAACTCTTTTTCTTGTTTCTATTGTCAAAAATGGATTGCATAGTATTTTCCTCATTTTTTGGAAAGCTGCTTTTGCCTGAGCCATTCTGCATCTCACCTCTTTGTACATCTTCCGTCTGAGGTTAACAAAGTTCCCAAATATTTAAATTCATTTACCTGTTTTAATATTGTTCCACTTGTCTTTATTGTGCATTGCGGTGATGTCTTTTTCTTTGTTACTACCTTTACTTCTGTCTTTTTGCTATTAAGGCTGAGATCTTTATTTTTGCTTTCTTTCACTATAATGTCCAACATTTCTTGTAACTCATTTTCACTCTTAGCGATTAAGACTGTATCATCAGCTTACCTTAGATTATTTATATTATGACCTCCAATTGTTATTCCAGGCATGCCCCTTATGTGGATTTTAAAACATTCTCACTATAAATATTAAATAAATCTGTTGACAGCACACAACCTTGTCTAACACCCTGTTTTATTTGTTGAAAAATTCCCAATTAGTCTCCAGTTCTTATGGCCGCTGTTTGTTGCCAGTACATGTTCTTTATTATTCTTAGATCTTTGCTGTCTATGTTTATGCCTTCTAAAATGTTGATTGTTTCTTGGTGCTTTACTTTGTCAAATGCTTAACTCAACACAGCTGTGTTATTAATTAAATTGGTTTCTAAAATTTCTTGGGGCTAGGGTCACTCCTTCCCCCCCCCCCCCCTTTCAATGTATACAATTGTGTTCTCTGTTTATCAATCTTTCATTATAAGCCATGTCTTTTCTGGTCTTCTCTTTTGCCATCTGGAGTTCTGTTTAGAGCAACTCTCAATGTAGAGACATTCTGAGACCTATCCAGTACATCTTGTCTTCATGAGCACTGTAGAGATGTCACTATTGCAGGTTTCATTGTGAAGAACTTTGCTAGAGATAATAATAATCGTCATCTAGTTGCTTGCCCATCAAGCTGCTTGCCCCATCTAGCTGCTTGCCCCGTCTAGCTGCTTGCCCCGTCTAGCTGATTGTCCCATCAAGCTGCTTGCCCCATCAAGCTGCTTGCCCCATCTAGCTGCTTGCCCCGTCTAGCTGCTTGCCCCGTCTAGCTGATTGTCCCATCAAGCTGCTTGCCCCATCAAGCTGCTTGCCCCATCAAGCTGCTTGCCGCATCAAGCTGCTTGCCCCATCTATCTGCTTGCCCGTCCTAGCTGCTTGCCCCATCAAGCTGCTTGCCCCGTCTAGCTGCTTGCCCCATCTAGCTGCTTGCCCCGACTTGCTGCTTGCCCCATCAAGCTGCTTGCCCCATCTAGCTGCTTGCCCCATCAAGCTGCTTGCCCATCCTAGCTGCTTGCCCCATCAAGCTGCTTGCCCTGTCTAGCTGCTTGCCCCATCTAGCTGCTTGCCCCACCCATCTAGCTGCTTGCCTCACTATCTGCTTGCCCTGTCTAGCAGCTTGCCCCATCTAGCTGCTTGCCCCATCTAGCTGTTTGCCCCATCTAGCTGCTTGCCCCACTAGCTGCTTGCCCCACTAGCTGCTTGCCCCACCCAACTACCTGCTTGCCCCATCTAGCTGCTTACCCCATCTAGCATCTTGCCCCATCTAGCATCTTGCCCCATCTAGCTGCTTGCCCCATCTAGCTGCTTGCCCCATCTAGCAGCTCGCCCCACTAGCTGCTTGCCCCATCTAGCTGCTTGCCCCTCTAGCTGCCTGCCCCATCTAGCTGTTTGGCTGCTATGATAACTCATTCTTTTTCATCATTTTCCTCTTGTGCCAAATATGGCACATAGTTCTTCACAATTGATGGTGTTCTGTTAGTTCCTGCAGGTCCTGGTTGTTTCTTAGTCCTATAGTTTAGCCTTCCCTAGCAATTGTTCTGGGTGGTTATTCTCTTGGTCGACCTTCTTTTCTTTTACCAGATGGTTTCCACATGAAAATCCTGATGGGGAAGTCTTTCTTCATTGTCAGCAGATGACCAACGTGTTTCCGCCTTCTTCTTATAAATCTTCCTCTTCTTCTTCTACCTTTTTAGCTCCCAGTGGAGCATAGGTCTTCAACAAACACTTTCCAAGTCGTTCTGTCTCTTGCCATTCTTTTAAGATCATTCCATGTCTTCCCCATCATCTTCATCTCTGCTTCTATCTGTCTTCTCCAAGAATTCCTTGGTCTTCCTCTTTGTCTTTTCCCCTGGGGATTCCAAAAAAGGGCCTGTTGTGTAATACTCTCAGTTGGCTTCCGTAGTGTGTGTCCTATCCAGCGCCATCATCTTCGCTGTATCTCTTTATCCACTGGTGTTTGACTGGTACATTTCCATAATTCTATGTTAGTGATTTTGTCCTGCCATTTCCATCCTTTTATTCTTCGTAAGCATCCATTAATGAAAGTCTGTATCTTCGTGATTGTCAATTTTGTTGTTCTCCATGATTCACAACCATATAATAGGACCGCCTTAACATTTGAGTTGAAAATTTTTATTTTTGTATTTAACCTAATTTCTTTGAATTTCCATGTTTCCCAGTGCAATGAAAGCTCCTCTTGCTTTTGATATCCTTATTTTGGTATCATTTTCTGTTCCTCCCTCTTTATCTATATTACTGCCCAGATATATGTAAGATTGTACATCTAATAGAGGTAATTCTCCTAGTTTTATTTAGTTATTGCCAACTGTATTAATTCTCATAATGTTAGTCTTATCTCTATTAATCTTCAGTCCTAGCTGTTGTGATCTCTCATCAAGTGTGCTCATTTTATCCTGCATCTGTTGATGGCTGTGTGATAGGAGAGCTATGTCATCAGCAAAGTCTAAATCATCAAGTTGTTTGGTCAGTGACCACTGGATTTTATTTCTGTTGTTTTGAGTTATTTTCATAATCCAATCTATGGCCAGTAGAAATAGAAATGGAGACAGAAGGCATCCCTGCCTTACTCCTGTTTTTATTTCAAATGCTTCTGTAATCTGTCCTTCATGCACCACACTACATTTCCTTCCTTCATACATTGTTTTTATCAGGTTAATAAACTTTATGGGGATTCCGTGATGACTCAGCAACTTCCAAAGCATTCTTCTGTCTAAACTATCAAATGCCTTTTCATAATCTATGAATCCAATATAAAGTGGGGATTTTAGTTCTAAACTTTGTTCAACTATTATACGTAGGGTAGTTATTTGATCAGCACATGATCTGTTCTTCCTAAAACCTGCTTGTTCATCTCTCAAATGTTTCTCTATGGCCTCTTTTAGTCTCTCCAGAATGATTCTGCTTAATATTTTTCCTGGCACTGATAGTAGCATAATTCCCCTATAATTTGTGCACTCCTGTAAACTTCCTTTCTTTGGTAGTTTGATCATATAACCTTTTTTCCAGTCTTTAGGTATTTCTTCCCTCTCCCAAATTTTATCTAATAGATTATGTAGCATCTTGGTAGAGGTGTTAATTTCTGCTTTGATGGCTTCCGAAGGAATTTCATCTGGTCCTGTTCTTCTTATAAAGCTCAACACATATTCTTGTTTAGATTCATCTCTTATCTGTTCATTTGAAATGTATTCTTTCCAGCTTATTTTTTACATTTACATAGACATTTGTTTTCAAAGGCATTTAATTTCCTATCTAAAGTCTGGGTGGATCTCCAACTGTCACATCCCCATCATAGCACTGGTATCACACAGAAGTTGAACAATCTAAGTTTTGTTCATTTGCTGAGAACAGGGGGACTGGTTGGTCTCAAGGAAAGACACCGGCCTTGGGACAGAGAGGTTGTGGGTTCAAATCCCGGCTGCACCAGTTGGGATTTTTATTTATGATTTCTCTCTGCAGCAACCACCGCTGGTCTCAGCAGCGAGGCCTGGCTTGAAACGTCAATTACTCATCGACAGTAAAAATATTAGTACCTCCGAAGTCAGAGTTATCTGCCTGTGCGGTGAGGGACCCCTGTGCACACGGCTGCCAGGGAAAAATGGATTAACACGCAAAATTCAGTTCCTAGTCTCAAGGGACTTCATCAGAGGTAAAAGCTGGTGAACAAAAAAAAAAATTTACTAAGAATTTTGGATCTCCAGATATGACAACTACCTGTGTGTTACCGGGGCCTCATTATGAGGGAAGTAAAGAATAGTGACACTGTGACCTTCCAGGCCTGTCGTAAGAGGCGACTAAGGAGGTTGATCGATGGCTTGACAAGCTGTCATTGTAAAAAGTATTGTTATGGAAACAGCGCCATTGATTTTAGAGCAGTGATCTCTGCAATATGTGCTATTTTGGCACGCAAGGTTTCTGTTTTTGAGATTGTGATTCTGCCCTATGTGCCATCTTCGGCTCGAAAGGATAATAGATAGATAGATAGATATGACAACTACTTTGAAGCTTTCTCAGTCAAGCTTGATATGTTCAATTTCTGTAGCATTTTTTTTACTTCTTTGTGTTCACATGTTAACTCTTTCAGTATGGAAGCTTTTTATCAATGCAACGGAAGAGATTTCTAAAACATTTTTCATGGTTTTAAATATCACTCTACATGTTTATATTTATCTGCTTGCTTGCTTGTGTTTGCCCGATGACTAAAGGAATATACCTCTTCTTCATCCGCCCTTAAAAGAACGTTAAGTGGATTATATTTGTTGTGTTGTAAAACAAAAAGGAAAGTACCCCCATCCACGCCAAGTGGCGTATAGGGAATATGGTGTTAGTGACCATAAATTTTACAGACCATCAGCACATGATTTTTGGGGTAATGTGGTCGGTATTACGCCTGTGTCGCTTTACTTTCCCAGAAAAAATCTGGTACCAATTAAAGGCATATGAGCTGGAAGCCATCGGTTGGGTTCGAACCCTACCTCTTGTCCTTTGTAGTCCAGTTCACTAGCCACTGAGCTATCGCGGCTCATGTTGTGTTGTGGTTTGCAGTATAACTGTGGTATTTGCGCTTTTCACCCCAATATATTCTGACTTCAGCATGTTATTTTTGAGTACAGGTTTGTCTGCCCTTATTGATCCACTCGCTTGGCCAGACTAGACAGGTTAGTCTGTTTCTGTAGGCACCACGGAGAGGTGGAGCAGGGTCTGGATAGTTCTGGCTCACTGATCCTGGCGCAAGCCATCAGTTGTGGGTCGCTGACAACTTCCAGCTCCTATGCTGTCAGGCACCTTTGCCTCTGTGTTTATCTGACACATAACATAAGTAAAAAAAAGTAAAGTACCCCCGTCACGCCAAGTGACGTATAGGGAATATGGTGTTAGTGAGCCTATATTTTACAGACCTTCAGCACATGATTTTTGGGGTAATGTGGTCGGTATTACGCCCGTGCTGCTTTACTTTCCCAGAAAAAAAATCCGGTACCCATTTAAGGCTGGATGAACCTGAAAGCCGTCGGTTGGGATCGAACCCTACCCCTTGGCCTTTGTAGTCCAGTTCACTAACCACTGAGCTATCGCGGCTCCCTGACACATAACATATTATATATAAATGTTTAGATAATTAAATAAGGTATTAAATTTCACCAATACCAAGATGATACAAGACATGTAAAAGGAATATGTTTTGATGATGGTTCATACTAATCAAATTGAGAGTGATGCCCATCATCATCATGTGCCATACCGGTTGGCGATCATGTCCTTCCACAATCTTCTATCTACAGTGCATCGTATGAGTTCTGTTGTTGACTGTTTTCCATGCCATGACACCAAGCTATCCAGTATTTTCTCTCTTTGTCGTTCGCGATCTCTCTTTCCTTTTATTTGCTCAGTTGTAACCAAGTATTCCAACTTTCCTCTTCTCATGATGTGCCCAAAAAATGTTGATTGTTTCTTTCTGATTTTTTTTTAGGAGCTCTCTTTTTGTGTTGGCCTCTTTGAGAACTTTCTCATTGGTCTTTTTAGCTGTCCTGGGAACTTTCAACATTCTTCTGAGAAATCCCATCTCTGTGGCCTCTAATTGTCTTTTCATTTGTTTGTCTATTGTCTATGATTCGCTTCCATAGGTCAGAATTGGTTCTATATAGCATCGATGAACTCTCTTTCTCATTTCTATTGACATAGATTTTTGCATAAAATATTTTTCATTTTCTGAGAGTGACGCACTGTGCTGAAAACATATTTGACCAAAATCTACATAACGTACAGTGCACCAAAATGTACGGAGATAGTTAAGGGAGATTGGATGGTGTAGCATTCAATCCCAGTGTGCTTGTGATATCCTGCACCCACATTCATCTTGGTCTTCTACTTTCTTGTTTACTTAGAACCAAGCCTTCAACAATAATTTTATCCTCTTGGGCATTATGCCTTTTTATGTGACCAAAGTGTTTTACCTTCCTTGAATTTTAAATATTTTCAAAATTGTTTTTATTGTTTGTTTTGTTTGTTTGTTTGTTTGTTTGTTTGTTTGTTTGTGTTTGCCAGCTTTGTGTAGAAGTGAAAGAGATAATTTTACTTTATTAAATGTTGAAGTTGTAGCCCAGGGTTATGAGACCACACAGCATGGGTAAGGTCAACAGGAAGATGTGGGTAAGGTCAACAGGAAGATGTGGGTAAGGTCAACAGGAAGACGTGGGTAAGGTCAACAGGAAGACGTGGGTAAGGTCAACAGGAAGACGTGGGTAAGGTCAACAGGGAGATGTGGGTAAGGTCAACAGGAAGATGTGGGTAAGGTCAACAGGAAGATGTGGGTAAGGTCAACAGGAAGATGTGGGTAAGGTCAACAGGAAGACGTGGGTAAGGTCAACAGGAAGATGTGGGTAAGGTCAACAGGAAGATGTGGGTAAGGTCAACAGGAAGATGTGGGTGTAAAGGAAAGAAATATTTGACTGTAGGTGAGTAGAAAAGTGGTCTTCACCAGACAGTGTGGGTGGACATACATGTGGGTAAGGTCAACAAGAAGATGTGGGTAAGGTCAACAGGAAGATGTGGGTGTAAAGGAAAGAAACATTTGACTGTAGGTGAGTAGAAAAGAAGTAAGACCAGACAGTGTGGGTGGACAAACATGTGGGTAAGGTCAACAGGAAGATGTGGGTAAGGTCAACAGGAAGATGTGGGTGTAAAGGAAAGAAATATTTAACAACAGGTGGGTGGAAAAGAAGTGGCAAATATATAAAAGACCTCTAGAGATGATTAGACAGGCAGAAACAGACAGACAGGGACATGCAGATCTTAGCAGACACCATCAGAGAGAATATATAGAAGGCAGAGCAAAACAGTTAGAAAGGCTGCTATTACCAGCATAGATAGATGAGAAGTTTAAGAATAGCAGGTGTAGTTAGTCCACAGTAGGACTGGTGTATAAACAAGTGTGATCTGTGATGTGTTTAATAGTTAAAGTTTTGAGTACAGCAGTTATCTATACTGTCCGATAGTATTGTTATTGACTTTAACCTACAACTGATATATCGTCTATTTAATTTATTATGTGTTGATATAACTTGTGACAACAGGACTGTAAAAATAGTACATAAATATGTTTTCATGTTATGGAACACCTCGGGCATTTGTCACTTATCAAAAATGTGTTAACTCTTTCCGTACGTTTCGCCACACCATGCGCCATGCCGGTTTCGGGCACGTACGTTTAGCCGCACAGTGCATCACTTTCAATTTGATTAGTGTAAATTTTCATCAAACCATATTTTTTTTTTCTAGGTCTTGTATCATTTTGGTATTGGTGAAATCGAATTCCTTGTTCAATTATCTAAAAATTCATATATAATATGTTATATGTTAGATAAATATAAATATATAGATTGATGTTTAACATCATGAAAAACTTTGTCTATGAAAACTCTACTGTTGGATTGATAAAAACTTTATTCACTGAAAGAGTTAAGTGTTAAATAAATATAAACATGTAGATTAATATTTAAAAGCATGAACAATTTTGTCTCTGAAATCTCTACCGCTGAATTCATAAAAACCTTCCGTACTGAAAGAGTTAAAGAATGAACAAGATATGAAGCACAAGAATTATAGTACGAGAGACATTATATAGAGACATAATACAAGTTGACTTGACTTGACTTAATCCCCTTGTTAGCCGTGAGCTATGAGCTCTTTACAGCTTAATGCCTCTCGCATGAAGGCGCAGGTCCTTCTCAGTTGTACAGCAGTAGAGTACAGTGTGCTATTGATGGATGGAAGTGGTGGGAGTAACATGCTCCGTCGATTTTGTAAATGGGGACAGTGTAATAATACAAGTTAAAATATACAAAGATATCCAGTCTTCTTTACAATGACATAACCAATCACCTTACAACGGTTCAAATAAGTTCAAGTATAGCATCAAGTACCAATTAACGCTTAACAACGGTGCAGAATCAATTATAAGATTTACATTTACATCTCTAGTGAAGTCACTAGGGACAGAATTTTGCGTGAATGTCACCTTTTCCTATTTTTCATGCCGGCAGCCATAAACTCAGGGGTCTTTCACCATACAGGCAGATATTCTCCATCTTCAGAAATACTCTATTTTTTATCATTGAGAGTTTAAATGTCTTAGGGTAGATTTTTTTTCCTACCAATTTTGCTGGCGCAGTAGCCATTTTTGACCTAGTCTT
This sequence comes from Megaustenia siamemsis, assembly GCA_032433765.1. NCBI lineage: Eukaryota > Metazoa > Mollusca > Gastropoda > Stylommatophora > Ariophantidae > Megaustenia > Megaustenia siamemsis. The sequence goes on along the minus strand of JAVIAB010000026.1, from coordinate 24,678,670 downwards.
TTTGATTTCCGACTTCCAAGAGTTCCTTAACATGTACAGAAGGTACACAGAACCTCCTGTTTTTCTCCGTTATCCGAGAGGACTAGACATTGGATCTCCCTACCCAGAGAGGACTTGACATTGGATTTCCCTACCCAGAGATGACTAGACATTGGATCTCCTGACCCAGAGATGACTAGACATTGGATCTCCTAACCCAGAGATGACCTGACATTGGATTTCCCTACCAAGAGAGGACTAGAAATTGGATCTCCCTACCGAGAAGGACTAGACATCAGATCTCCCTACCCAGAGATGACTAGACATCGGAGCTCCCTACCCAGAGACCAGCAGATCTCCCTACCGAGAAAGGACTAGACATCAGATCCCCCTGCCCAGAGACAACTAGACATTGGATCTCTCTACCCAGAGACAACTAGGTATCAGATCTCCCTACCCAGAGACAACTAGACATTGGATCTCCCTACCCAGAGACAACTAGACATTGGATCTTTCTACCCAGAGACAACTAGACATTGGATCTCTCTACTCAGAGACAACTAGACATTGGATCTCTCTTCCCAGAGACAACTAGACATTGGATCTCCCTACCCAGAGACAAGCAGAGGGTAACGCCATGAAAAAGTCACGGATGAGATTTCTTTTGGTAATCATCCACCACCTGTGGTTGGAATCGAACCCAGGACCTTCTTGTCCAAAGGCTGATGTCTTACCTCCAGACCACCCAGACCTCCATTGCAAAATTGACACGATTGTTCTTTTCTCCAATAGTGGTATTCTGGGTATTTTTGTACTGAGCCAAGATATTCAAAACTATCCACTCTTTCAAATTTTAGCCAGATCTCCTACAGAATGTTACATTCACCACAGCCCGTCTGAAAGAATCTCTGTCTCTAGCCAGATCTCCTACAGAACCTTACATTCACCACAGCCCATCTGAAAGAATTTCTTGTCTCTAGCCAGATCTCCTACAGAACGTTACATTCACCACAGCCCGTCTGAAAGAATCTCTGTCTCTAGCCAGATCTCCTACAGAACGTTACATTCACCACAGCCCGTCTGAAAGAATCTCTGCCTCTAGCCAGATCTCCCACAGAACGTTACATTCACCACAGCCCATCTGAAAGAATCTCTGTCTCTAGCCAGATCTCCTACAGAACGTTACATTCACCACAGCCCATCTGAAAGAATTTCTTGTCTCTAGCCAGATCTCCTACAGAACGTTACATTCACCACAGCCCGTCTGAAAGAATCTCTGTCTCTAGCCAGATCTCCTACAGAACATTACATTCACCACAGCCCATCTGAAGAATTTCTTGTCTCTAGCCAGATCTCCTACAGAACGTTACATTCACCACAGCCCGTCTGAAAGAATCTCTGTCTCTAGCCAGATCTCCTACAGAACGTTACATTCACCACAGCCCGTCTGAAAGAATCTCTGCCTCTAGCCAGATCTCCCACAGAACGTTACATTCACCACAGCCCATCTGAAAGAATCTCTGTCTCTAGCCAGATCTCCTACAGAACGTTACATTCACCACAGCCCATCTGAAAGAATTTCTTGTCTCTAGCCAGATCTCCTACCGAACGTTACATTCACCACAGCCCGTCTGAAAGAATCTCTGTCTCTAGCCAGATCTCCTACAGAACGTTACATTCACCACAGCCCGTCTGAAAGAATCTCTGCCTCTAGCCAGATCTCCCACAGAACGTTACATTCACCACAGCCCGTCTGAAAGAATCTCTGCCTCTAGCCAGATCTCCCACAGAACGTTACATTCACCACAGCCCATCTGAAAGAATCTCTGTCTCTAGCCAGATCTCCCACAGAACATTACATTCACCACAGCCTGTCTGAAAGAATCTCTGCCTCTAGCCAGATCTCCCACAGAACATTACATTCACCACAGCCCATCTGAAAGACTCTCTTTTTGTAGCCAGATCTCTCGCGTCTTTCGTTTTCAATTATAAGGTCTCCTTGATGTCTTGAAACTACCTTCTTTTTGGTCAGCCTCTGACTGATGTGTCACTTAGGAACCATATCTTCCATTATTGTTATTTCCAGCCCACTGTGTCTTTTGACATGGCCATAGTATTTTAATTTTCTCTGCAGAATGGTGTTTATAAACCAGTTCTTTTTAAAGATTAAATCTTTTAATATGTCTTCAATGATCTTTTTTCATTATCCAAGATATCTTAGGGACTTTTCTGTGGCATTTTCCTCTGCTTAGTTCATCTATAAATTTCTTTGTATCCCTTTATTTGCATTTTCCACTTAATTTCTTTATTCTGTTGCACAGTTCTTTTATATTCCATTTATTTGCTGCTTCTTCTGCCTCTTTAGCTAGTTCATCTATATATTTCCTCTTATCCCTTTTAATGCATCTTCTCACTTCTTTGTTCACCTCTGTGTAAGCTTCCTGTGTCTTGGCTTTAGTACTTCTCCTTTTGCTTTTATTTATGTCTGCTTTCTTGTTCGTGTTTCTTTAATTTCCTCCAGGGTCATCCATGCCTTATTCTGGCATTTTCTTTCCCCAGAGTTTCTTTGAATGTCTCCTTCCATATATAGCGAATGCCTTTCAAGCCATAGCCGGCCCATAGAGCGTAGACCAAGATACCCCTTCTCTTATCTGAATTTTTGTTCTAGCAGTTTTCAATTCTTTTAAAGATATTTTATCAAATCTCGCCATTTGTCTCTGTTCTGTGCAAGCAGCTCTATCTCATTGAGGGAGCCGAATCCTGCTGCTCTTGCCTCTCTCATCAATGTTCTTCTCAGTGTATCCCTGGGTCTTCCTCTTTTTCTCTTACCTGTTGTTTCCCACATGAGGGCTTGCTTTGCTATTCAGTTATTATCTCTTCTCATCACATGTCCAACATATGACCATCGTCTTTTCTTTATTACTGAAGATATTAGTGGTTGATTGGCGATTTCTCTAATTTCCTCGTTTGTTTTGAATTCGTTCCATGCTATACCAAGTATTTTCCTTAGACATTTATTTCCGAATGCGTTCAACTTTGTTTCTATGTCTCTCATTGTCTTCTCGTTGATTTGAATAGTCTAAGTTTTGTGTTTGTGCTGATGAGTTAAAGATAAAGTAGATAAAGGGATCAATCTCTTCTACTGGTTTGTTTTCCATGTATATTTTTGTCGTCTGTTGGAATTAAGCTTTTCATGACTTTAGTCTTTTCATGATTGATCTCAAGCCCAATTTTGCTGGCTATTGGTGATAGTTCATTTGTGTTTTCCTGCATCCTTTTTATCTGACTGCTGCTGAGAACTATGTCATCAGCAAAGTCAAGGTCCTCAAATGGTCTCCTTGTATCCATTTCATGCCTTTGTTACCAGTGCAGCATTTCTTCATTATGAAATCCATAACAATTCCAAATAACAAGAGTGATAAAATACATCCTTGTTTAAGCTCAGTTTCTATTGAAAAACATTTGCTCAGTCCTTCCTGCAAATACACTACATCCGCAACACAACAGAAACACAATACATCCACAACACAACAGCAACACAATACATCCGCAACACAACAGCAACACAATACATCCGCATCCACTTAACAGGTGAATGGTAAGAGATCAGGGAAAAGTAAAACATCTACTGAGTTATACAGCATCATGATAATGTTGGATCTGTTAGGTCATGGAACAGACTACTGCCAGAGTAAAGTAAGATGGATGACTTAGTGGTGTAGAGGTAGGTCTCTTAATCTGGACAAGAATTCCCTGGGTTCATTCTCTGACCATTGCAAGCAGTAGGGAATTCTTCTTTTTGAATCTGTTGCGAATTTTTAAATGGTTTCTTCATGGCTTTACTCTCCCCTGGTCTCTGGGTAGTGAGGTCTCATTTTCAGATAATGACCAAAAAATGGGAGGTATCGTGTGCACTCTGCACACGCTAAAAAAACTCTTAACAGTTCAAGATTGAAAAATGGCAGCTTCCTGGAAAAAAATTGTTAACCATATTTTTTTTAAATCTATTATTGCAGGAGCTACTGAGTTAAGTGCTCTGTGCACACCGTGAGCTGTGTGTTTCATCTGTTTTGATCGTGTTTCGATATTCCAATTGTTTACGATGAATAATGATATTGTATGGTGTGTGCTAAGACTGCTATGATGGGGACTACAGCTACCTTTCTTTGTTTGGGAGATGAGATAGTAATTTGGCGGATGATTCCACTGGCATGGACGGTTGAGCAATTATGGATTTTAATTCATTTGCAGCGATACCAGGGCCTTCCATAACCATAACCATGACCATAAAAAAATTCTACCCATGTACTGCTGAAAACATGTGTTGGCCAAAAAGATGCATGTTGTATCTTTCCCTAATCTAGCATCAAAACACATCCATGCCAACTTAACAAATAAAAGCTGAAGGAGAAAGTGGCTACAAATTTATTCCGAATTTTGCTTTTTTTTTTCAGATTTAATCATGGTGACATTGAAGAGAATTCATGATGACATGCAAAGGATGATTGAAAGAGACATCAACCTCAGTATAAAGGAAAGTAGTGTAGACAGAGAACAAGAGGTTCATGACACAAGCTTCAGGAAGAGAGTTGAAAGAATCTTAAACAACACAAAAGTTATGGTCAGTAAACTATTTGTAGCTTCCTTCAGACATTGCAGTAATTAATTTTGTTTACTTTTGCTGTATGAACACAAATTGAATTTGTTTACTTTCATAGGCACTGGGTGGGCCAAAGGGCATCACCTCACAGACTTCTGGATCCATAGCAACAACAACAACATAGGCACTTGTTGGGCAGAAGAGCATTAGCTCACAGACTTCTGGATCCATAGCAACAACAACAACATAGGCACTGGTTGGGTTGAAGTTTTCTGGATCCATAACAACAACAACATAGGCACTTGTTGGGTTGAAGTTTTCTGGATCCATAACAACAACAACATAGGCACTTGTTGGGTTGAAGTTTTCTGGATCCATAACAACAACAACATAGGCACTTGTTGGGTTGAAGTTTTCTGGATCCATAACAACAACAACATAGGCACTTGTTGGGTTGAAGTTTTCTGGATCCATAACAACAACAACATAGGCACTTGTTGGGTTGAAGTTTTCTGGATCCATAACAACAACAACATAGGCACTTGTTGGGTTGAAGTTTTCTGGATCCATAACAACAACAACATAGGCACTTGTTGGGTTGAAGTTTTCTGGATCCATAACAACAACAACATAGGCACTTGTTGGGTTGAAGTTTTCTGGATCCATAACAACAACAACATAGGCACTTGTTGGGTTGAAGTTTTCTGGATCCATAACAACAACAACATAGGCACTTGTTGGGTTGAAGTTTTCTGGATCCATAACAACAACAACATAGGCACTTGTTGGGTTGAAGTTTTCTGGATCCATAACAACAACAACATAGGCACTTGTTGGGTTGAAGTTTTCTGGATCCATAACAACAACAACATAGGCACTTGTTGGGTTGAAGTTTTCTGGATCCATAACAACAACAACATAGGCACTTGTTGGGTTGAAGTTTTCTGGATCCATAACAACAACAACATAGGCACTTGTTGGGTTGAAGTTTTCTGGATCCATAACAACAACAACATAGGCACTTGTTGGGTTGAAGTTTTCTGGATCCATAACAACAACAACATAGGCACTTGTTGGGTTGAAGTTTTCTGGATCCATAACAACAACAACATAGGCACTTGTTGGGTTGAAGTTTTCTGGATCCATAACAACAACAACATAGGCACTTGTTGGTTGAAGTTTTCTGGATCCATAACAACAACAACATAGGCACTTGTTGGGTTGAAGTTTTCTGGATCCATAACAACAACAACATAGGCACTTGTTGGGTTGAAGTTTTCTGGATCCATAACAACAACAACATAGGCACTTGTTGGGTTGAAGTTTTCTGGATCCATAACAACAACAACATAGGCACTTGTTGGGTTGAAGTTTTCTGGATCCATAACAACAACAACATAGGCACTTGTTGGGTTGAAGTTTTCTGGATCCATAACAACAACAACATAGGCACTTGTTGGGTTGAAGTTTTCTGGATCCATAACAACAACAACATAGGCACTTGTTGGGTTGAAGTTTTCTGGATCCATAACAACAACAACATAGGCACTTGTTGGGTTGAAGTTTTCTGGATCCATAACAACAACAACATAGGCACTTGTTGGGTTGAAGTTTTCTGGATCCATAACAACAACAACATAGGCACTTGTTGGGTTGAAGTTTTCTGGATCCATAACAACAACAACATAGGCACTTGTTGGGTTGAAGTTTTCTGGATCCATAACAACAACAACATAGGCACTTGTTGGGTTGAAGTTTTCTGGATCCATAACAACAACAACATAGGCACTTGTTGGGTTGAAGTTTTCTGGATCCATAACAACAACAACATAGGCACTTGTTGGGTTGAAGTTTTCTGGATCCATAACAACAACAACATAGGCACTTGTTGGGTTGAAGTTTTCTGGATCCATAACAACAACAACATAGGCACTTGTTGGGTTGAAGTTTTCTGGATCCATAACAACAACAACATAGGCACTTGTTGGTTGAAGTTTTCTGGATCCATAACAACAACAACATAGGCACTTGTTGGGTTGAAGTTTTCTGGATCCATAACAACAACAACATAGGCACTTGTTGGGTTGAAGTTTTCTGGATCCATAACAACAACAACATAGGCACTTGTTGGGTTGAAGTTTTCTGGATCCATAACAACAACAACATAGGCACTTGTTGGGTTGAAGTTTTCTGGATCCATAACAACAACAACATAGGCACTTGTTGGGTTGAAGTTTTCTGGATCCATAACAACAACAACATAGGCACTTGTTGGGTTGAAGTTTTCTGGATCCATAACAACAACAACATAGGCACTGCTAAGGACCACTAGAACAGCTCTTGGGATTGTGGGAACACAGACTCCCCTACCACTAGAACAGCTCTTGGGATTGTGGGAACACAGACTCCTCTACCACTAGAACAGCTCTTGGGAATGTGGGAACACAGACTCCCCTACCACTAGAACAGCTTGGGAATGTGGGAACACAGACTCCCCTACCACTAGAACAGCTCTTGGGAATGTGGGAACACAGACTCCCCTACCACTAGAACAGCTCTTGGGAATGTGGGAACACAGACTCCTCTACCACTAGAACAGCTCTTGGGAATGTGGGAACACAGACTCCTCTACCACTAGAACAGCTCTTGGGATTGTGGGAACACAGACTCCTCTACCACTAGAACAGCTCTTGGGAATGTGGGAACACAGACTCCCCTACCACTAGAACAGCTCTTGGGAATGTGGGAACACAGACTCCCCTACCACTAGAACAGCTCTTGGGAATGTGGGAACACAGACTCCCCTACCACTAGAACAGCTCTTGGGATTGTGGGAACACAGACTCCTCTACCACTAGAACAGCTCTTGGGAATGTGGGAACACAGACTCCTCTACCACTAGAACAGCTCCTGGGAATGTGGGAACACAGACTCCTCTACCACTAGAACAACTCTTGGGAATGTGGGAACACAGACTCCTCTACCTCTAGAACAACTCTTGGGAATGTAAGAACACAGACTCCTCTACCACTAGAACAGCTCTTTGGAATGTGGGAACACAGACTCCTCTACCTCTAGAACAACTCTTGGGAATGTAAGAACACAGACTCCTCTACCACTAGAACAACTCTTGGGAATGTAAGAACACAGACTCCTCTACCACTAGAACAACTCTTGGGAATGTAAGAACACAGACTCCTCTACCTCTAGAACAACTCTTGGGAATGTAAGAACACAGACTCCTCTACCACTAGAACAACTCTTAGGAATGTGGGAACACAGACTCCTCTACCACTAGAACAACTCTTAGGAATGTGGGAACACAGACTCCTCTACCACTAGAACAACTCTTAGGAATGTGGGAACACAGACTCCTCTACCACTAGAAGAGCTCCTGGGAATGTGGGAACACAGACTCCTCTACCACTAGGACAACTCTTGGGAATGTGGGAACACAGACTTCTCTACCACTAGAACAACTCTTGGGAATGTGGGAACATGGACTCCTCTACCACTAGAACAACTCTTGGGAATGTGGGAACACTGACTCCTCTACCACTAGAACAACTCTTGGGAATGAGGGAACACAGACTCCTCTACCACTAGAACAGCTCCTGGGAATGTGGGAACACAGACTCCTCTACCACAAGAACAACTCTTGGGAATGTGGGAACACAGACTCCTCTACCACTAGAACAGCTCTTTTGAATGAGGGAACACAGACTCCTCTACCACTAGAACAGCTCCTGGGAATGTGGGAACACAGACTCCTCTACCACTAGAACAGCTCTTTTGAATGTGGGAACACAGACTCCTCTACCTCTAGAACAACTCTTGGGAATGTGGGAACACAGACTTCTCTACCACTAGAACAGCTCTTTTGAATGTAGGAACACATACTTCTCTACCACTAGAACAGCTCTTTTGAATGTGGGAACACTGACTCCTCTACCACTAGAACAGCTCTTTTGAATGTAGGAACACATACTTCTCTACCACTAGAACAGCTCTTTTGAATGTAGGAACACATACTTCTCTACCACTAGAACAGCTCTTTTGAATGTAGGAACACATACTTCTCTACCACTAGAACAGCTCTTTTGAATGTAGGAACACATACTTCTCTACCACTAGAACAACTCTTTTGAATGTGGGAACACAGACTCCCCTACCACTAGAACAACTCTTTTGAATGTAGGAACACAGACTCCCCTACCACTAGAACAGCTCTTTTGAATGTAGGAACACAGACTCCCCTACCACTAGAACAACTCTTTTGAATGTAGGAACACAGACTCCCCTACCACTAGAACAACTCTTAGGAATGTGGGAACACAGACTCCTCTACCACTAGAACAGCTCTTGGGAATGTGGGAACACAGACTCCTCTACCACAAGAACAACTCTTGGGAATGTGGGAACACAGACTCCTCTACCACTAGAACAGCTCCTGGGAATGTGGGAACACAGACTCCTCTACCACTAGAACAGCTCTTTTGAATGAGGGAACACAGACTCCTCTACCACTAGAACAGCTCCTGGGAATGTGGGAACACAGACTCCTCTACCACTAGAACAGCTCTTTTGAATGTGGGAACACAGACTCCTCTACCTCTAGAACAACTCTTGGGAATGTGAGAACACAGACTCCTCTACCACTAGAACAGCTCTTTTGAATGTGGGAACACATACTTCTCTACCACTAGAACAGCTCTTTTGAATGTAGGAACACAGACTCCCCTACCACTAGAACAGCTCTTGGGAATGTGGTTACACAGACTCCTCTACCACTAGAACAGCTCCTGGGAATGTGGGAACACAGACTCCTCTACCAAAAGAACAACTCTTGGGAATGTGGGAACACAGACTCCTCTACCACTAGAACAGCTCTTTTGAATGTGGGAACACAGACTCCCCTACCACTAGAACAACTCTTTTGAATGTAGGAACACAGACTCCCCTACCACTAGAACAGCTCTTTTGAATGTAGGAACACAGACTCCCCTACCACTAGAACAACTCTTTTGAATGTAGGAACACAGACTCCCCTACCACTAGAACAACTCTTAGGAATGTGGGAACACAGACTCCTCTACCACTAGAACAGCTCTTGGGAATGTGGGAACACAGACTCCTCTACCACAAGAACAACTCTTGGGAATGTGGGAACACAGACTCCTCTACCACTAGAACAGCTCCTGGGAATGTGGGAACACAGACTCCTCTACCACTAGAACAGCTCTTTTGAATGAGGGAACACAGACTCCTCTACCACTAGAACAGCTCCTGGGAATGTGGGAACACAGACTCCTCTACCACTAGAACAGCTCTTTTGAATGTGGGAACACAGACTCCTCTACCTCTAGAACAACTCTTGGGAATGTGAGAACACAGACTCCTCTACCACTAGAACAGCTCTTTTGAATGTGGGAACACATACTTCTCTACCACTAGAACAGCTCTTTTGAATGTAGGAACACAGACTCCCCTACCACTAGAACAGCTCTTGGGAATGTGGTTACACAGACTCCTCTACCACTAGAACAGCTCCTGGGAATGTGGGAACACAGACTCCTCTACCAAAAGAACAACTCTTGGGAATGTGGGAACACAGACTCCTCTACCACTAGAACAGCTCTTTTGAATGTAGGAACACATACTTCTCTACCACTAGAACAGCTCTTTTGAATGTAGGAACACATACTTCTCTACCACTAGAACAGCTCTTTTGAATGTAGGAACATATACTTCTCTACCACTAGAACAACTCTTTTGAATGTGGGAACACAGACTCCCCTACCACTAGAACAACTCTTTTGAATGTAGGAACACAGACTCCCCTACCACTAGAACAACTCTTAGGAATGTGGGAACACAGACTCCTCTACCACTAGAACAACTCTTTTGAATGTGGGAACACAGACTTCCCTACCACTAGAACAGCTCTTTTGAATGTAGGAACACAGACTCCCCTACCACTAGAACAGCTCTTGGGAATGTGGTTACACAGACTCCTCTACCACTAGAACAGCTCCTGGGAATGTGGGAACACAGACTCCTCTACCAAAAGAACAACTCTTGGGAATGTGGGAACATGGACTCCTCTACCTCTAGAACAACTCTTGGGAATGTGGGAACACAGACTCCTCTACCTCTAGAACAACTCTTGGGAATGTGGGAACACAGACTCCTCTACCTCTAGAACAACTCTTGGGAATGTGGGAACATGGACTCCTCTACCACTAGAACAGCTCTTGGGAATGTGGGAACACAGACTCCTCTACCAAAAGAACAACTCTTGGGAATGTGGGAACATGGACTCCTCTACCTCTAGAACAACTCTTGGGAATGTGGGAACACAGACTCCTCTACCTCTAGAACAACTCTTGGGAATGTGGGAACACAGACTCCTCTACCAAAAGAACAACTCTTGGGAATGTGGGAACATGGACTCCTCTACCTCTAGAACAACTCTTGGGAATGTGGGAACACTGACTCCTCTACCACTAGAACAACTCTTGGGAATGTGGGAACACAGACTCCTCTACCACTAGAACAGCTCTTTTGAATGTGGGAACACAGACTCCTCTACCACTAGAACAGCTCTTGGGAATGTGGGAACACAGACTCCTCTACCACTAGAACAGCTCTTGGAATGTGGGAACACAGACTCCTCTAACACTAGAACAACTCTTTTGAATGTGGGAACACAGACTCCTCTACCACTTTGTGGTGGAGACACATTAAAGGGGCAAATTTGTACTGATGCTTTACTGGTAAAGATTTAATGCATAAAACCTCGTTCTATAGTAGAACATCTGATTGAGTTATAATGTTGCACAGTGTCAGATCTGATCAGTCAAGGCTGAGGCCATTACAGCTGGCTCATGACAACTATTCTTAAGTAACTTGTAAGTAATGGATACTAAATAAATCCAGCCAATCAAGAATCAGATGCAATAGGAAGTTTCCAATGGCAACATTTGAACATGAAACTAAAGTTATTGAACTACTTAGGAGTTTATCTTCTTTCAATGTATCTACTCATCAATGTTTGTTGCTGCTTACAATGACTCAAGCAAGGGCACTTACTGCAAACAAGGGCACACACTGCAGACAAGGATACTCACTGCAGACATGGGTACTCACTGCCGACATGGGTACTCACTGTAGACAAGGGTACTCACTGCAGATAAGGGTACTCACTGCAGACAAGGGTACTCACTGCAAACATGGGTACTCACTGCAGACAGGGTACTCACTGCAGACAAGGGTACTCACTGCAGACAATGGTACTCACTGCAGACATGGGTACTCACTGCAGACAAGGGTACTCACTGCAAACAAGTGTACTCACTGCAAACATGGGCACTCACTGCAAACAAGGGCACTCACTGCAGACAAGGGTACTCACTGCAGACAAGAGTAATCACTGCAAATAAAGACACTCACTGCAAACAAAAGTACTCACTGCAGACAAGAGCACTCACTGCAAACAAGTCCCTTTTGTGTTGCAGTTATCTGGACAAGAAATGAATCCAGAATACCATATCAGAAGTAAGAGTCTTGTGGAATATGAAGTCCAGCCAACTTTACTTCCTGGTCTGGTACCATCCTTAGAGGCTTGGTGATCTCTGAAACCTTGTCAGATAAGTCAAAAATTAGTCACTTCCTGGTCTGGTCCCATCCTTAGAGGCTTGGTGATCTCTGAAACCTTGTCAGATAAGTCAAAAATCAGTCACTTCCTGGTCTGGTCCCATCCTTAGAGGCTTGGTGATCTCTGAAACCTTGTCAGATAAGTCAAAAATCAGTCACTTCCTGGTCTGGTACCATCTTTAGAGGCTTGGTGATCTCTGAAACCTTGTCAGATAAGTCAAAAATCAGTCACTTCCTGGTCTGGTACCATCTTTAGAGGCTTGGTGATCTCTGAAACCTTGTTAGATAAGTCAAAAATCAGTCACTTCCTGGTCTGGTCCCATCCTTAGAGGCTTTGTGATCTCTGAAACCTTGTCAGATAAGTCAAAAATTAGTCACTTCCTGGTCTGGTCCCATCCTTAGAGGCTTTGTGATCTCTGAAACCTTGTCAGATAAGTCAAAAATTAGTCACTTCTTGGAGATTAACCTGAACCCTTCCAATCAGGAGATAGTGCACTAACCACTCTGCCACTGGGACTGTAAGTCCCCACATGGAATCGTTATCTCAGGTCGCATGTCCTCAACAGGATGTTGAACTAATCACAGCATATCAGGAAGATTCTCTGTCTCTAGTCAGATCTTTCACAGAACATTGCACTCATAATATAAAGAATTTCTGTCTCTAGTCAGATCTTTCACAGAACATTGCACTCATAATATAAAGAATTTCTGTCTCTAGTCAGATCTTTCACAGAACATTGCACTCATAATATAAAGAATTTCTGTCTCTAGTCAGATCTTCCACAGAACATTGCACTCATAATATAAAGAATTTCTGTCTCTAGTCAGATCTTTCACAGAACATTGCACTCATAATATAAAGAATTTCTGTCTCTAGTCAGATCTTTCACAGAACATTGCACTCATCACATAAAGAATTTCTGTCTCTAGTCAGATCTTTCACAGAACATTGCACTCATAATATAAAGAATTTCTGTCTCTAGTCAGATCTTTCACAGAACATTGCACTCATAATATAAAGAATTTCTGTCTCTAGTCAGATCTTCCACAGAACATTGCACTCATAATATAAAGAATTTCTGTCTCTAGTCAGATCTTTCACAGAACATTGCACTCATCACATAAAGAATTTCTGTCTCTAGTCAGATCTTTCACAGAACATTGCACTCATAATATAAAGAATTTCTGTCTCTAGTCAGATCTTTCACAGAACATTGCACTCATAATATAAAGAATTTCTGTCTCTAGTCAGATCTTCCACAGAACATTGCACTCATAATATAAAGAATTTCTGTCTCTAGTCAGATCTTTCACAGAACATTGCACTCATAATATAAAGAATTTCTGTCTCTAGTCAGATCTTCCACAGAACATTGCACTCATCACAGAAAGAATCGCAATCTCTAGCCAGATCTCCCATAGAATGTTGCATTAACCACAGCTAATCTGAAAGAACTTCTGTCTCTAGCCAGAACTATCACAGTCCATCTAATAGAATCTCTGTCTATAGCCAGATCCCCCACAGGATGTTCCTTAAACCATAGCCAATCTGAAAGAATTTCTGTCTCTAGCCAGAACTATCACAGTCCATCTAATAGAATCTCTGTCTATAGCCAGATCCCCCACAGGATGTTCCTTAAACCATAGCCAATCTGAAAGAATTTCTGTCTCTAGCCAGAACTCTCACAGCCCATCTAATAGAATCTCTGTCTCTAACCAGATTTCCCACAGAACATAGCATTCACCACAGCCCATCTAATAAAATCTCTGCCTCTAGCCAGATCCCCCACAGGATGTTCCTTAAACCATAGCCAATCTGAAAGAATTTCTGTCTCTAGCCAGAACTCTCACAGAACGTTGCACTCACCACAGCCCATCTAATAGAATCTCTGTCACTAACCAGATTTCCCACAGAACATTGCATTCATCACAGCCCATATAATAAAATCTCTGCCTCTAGCCAGTTCTCCCACAGAATGTTGCATTAACCACAGCCAGTCTGAAAGAATGTATGTTTCTAGCCAGAACTCTCACAGCCCAGTTAAAAGAATTTAGTCTCTAGCCAGATCTCCCACAGAACGTTGCACTCACAATAGCCCATCTGAAAGAATAGATTTCCATAGTATTTTAATTCCCTCTATAGAATGGTATTTATAAGCCAGTTTTTTTTATGTTTAATTCTTTTAAAATGTTTTCATTGCTCTTATTCAATATCCGAGGTATCTTAAATATTTTTCTGTAGCATTTTGTTTCAAATGAATCAATTTACTTTCTTGCCATTTGTGAGATAGTGCTATTGCAATGATGAACTTTGTGTGAGATATGTGCTATTGCAATGATGAACTTTGTGCATCTTCAGGCGACAGTCATGTTACTAGTCATTGTTGATTGCCTGTTTGTTCTTTGTGAGCTGATAGTTGAGGTCTTCGCAGAAGGTCAAACACATAGTCAAATCTTTATGGTAAGACCACATATGTTTCCATTTTTCAAAATGAAAGCTATTTTATTTGTTACCAAAAAACACATTATTTTATTTTGCAAAAAAATTGTGAACAGATTTTTTAATTTTAATAGAAAATTTTTTTAAAATTTTATTAGCTCTGCTTTTCTGGATATTATAATGTTACATACAAATTAACATTAATGCTTTCTTGCACTTGGAATTGGGTGTGACCACAGGCAGGTGCCTCATATGCTAACAACTCAGCCACTTCTTCTTCTTCTTCTTCTTCTTCTTTCCTTCCTCTTTTGCCTTTCAACGCCGAGGGGAGATATAATTTGTGGACTTTTGCTCTTCTGTTCACCTTTGCTGCTGTTATATTTCTTTGTATTTCTAATATTCTGTCAATCCATCTTTTTTGTGGTTGGCCCTTGGGTCTTTGACGTGGCGAAGTCCCTAGAGACTAGGAAATGAATTTTGCGTGTTAATCCATTTTTCCCTGGTAGCCATGTGCACAGAGGTCCCTCGCCGCACAGACAGATAACTCCGTCTTCAGAGGTACTCATATTTTTTCCGTCCATGAGTAATTGACGTTTCAATCAAGGCCTCGATGCTGACCAGGGGTGGTTGTCGTAGAGATAAATCATAAATAAAAACCCCAACTAGTACAGCCGGGATTTGAACACACAACCTCTCTATCTCGAAGCCAGCATCTTGCTTTGAGACTAACCAGTTCCCCCATGCTCTTGGGTCTGGTGTTCTTACAACGTTTATTGAAGGCTCATTGTGTTGTGTTTTGATCTTTCGGCCTTGTCGTGTAGCCAAACCATTTTATCTGTTGTTTCTTTATATATTCTATGGCAGGGGTTACTCAGCCTCTGAAGAGTTCATAAGGGAGGATATGTTATTTTGATGAAATTAAGGCTGATGACCATTGGGTAGAGGTTATAGCTTAAAGAAAAGAGGACATTCACTGTCCATCTGAACGGCAGAACTATTCACTAAGATAGTGAGGATGATACTCTGGATGACCAGTGGTTTGATGATAGAAATAATGGCAGTAACAAAGGCTTTTGATTGGTTGGAGACTTTAGAATATACTCATGTGTGTGTGACTCAAAGAACATGATCTGCAAAGTAGAGTCAGGCTTAATTCATCGGCAATTGAGTTATTGAGTTATTTGTGGGTCATCATCATTGCACTCCGAACATGTCCATAGGTGCTCAGATCCCCTCCTCAGCAAGTCCCACAGTGTCCAGTGACTGACGACTCCAGTTCTGTGTTGGTTGATAAATCTTCTTACACGCCCACTAAGTTTCTCATTTCTGGCTGTGCCAATCTTAACTCCCATCTCCATCAACCGAAGAAGTGACGTTGATCTGTGTTTGTCGAAGTCCTGTGCTCTTCCCACATCTCAGAGGGCATTGATGATGTCCACATGATCCATTGGTTGCCCATCCTCAACAACAGCACAGCCAGCTAACCTGTCTGCTCTTACATTTCCCCATACTCCCGCATGTGCAGGGACATAGACAAAGGTGATCTTGCGTATTTTGGACTTCTGCATTGACTCTACCCACTGCATACGTACAGAGCCCGCCTCCACATCGGCAATGCCTGGGATCAATACAGAAATCCGAGATTTCAAGTAACACTTCCATGAATGTCATGAACCATGTACAGGACAATGTCAAAGCAGACAGCCTGAGATATTCGACAATATTTGCTCATGGACAGCTATAAGATCAGGCAGATTTCATTAACAATCTACGAGAGATGGGTGGAACAAGGCACTTTGACAGAAGTACAAATACATGACTATCTAAACTGTGTGAGCTAGGAGTGATGAGATTTATCATTAACATTCAACGAGAGATGGGTGGAACAAGGGACTTTGACAGAAGTACAAATACATGGCTATCTAGACTGTGTGAACTGGGAGTGAAGAGAGATATCATTACCAATCTATGAGAGATGGGTAGAACAAAGGACTTTGACAGAAGTACAAATACATGGCTATCTAGACTGTGTGAACTGGGAGTGAAGAGAGATATCATTACCAATCTACGAGAGATGGGTGGAACAAGGGACTTTGACAGAAGTACAAATACATGGCTATCTAGACTGTGTGAAGAGAGATATCATTACCAATCTACGAGAGATGTGTAGAACAAAGGACTTTGACAGAAGTACAAATACATGGCTATCTTGACTGTGTGAACTGGGAGTGAAGAGAGATATCATTAACAATCTATGAGAGATGGGTAGAACAAAGGACTTTGGCAGAAGTACAAATACATGACTATCTAGACTGTGTGAGCTGTGAGTGAAGAGAGATATCATTAACAATCTATGAGAGATGGGTAGAACAAAGGACTTTGACAGAAGTACAAATACATGACTATCTAGACTGTGTGTACTGGGAGTGAAGAGAGATATCATTAACAATCTATGAGAGATGGGTAGAACAAAGGACTTTGACAGAAGTACAAATACATGGCTATCTAGACTGTGTGAACTGGGAGTGAAGAGAGATATCATTAACAATCTATGAGAGATGGGTAGAACAAAGGACTTTGACAGAAGTACAAATACATGACTATCTAGACTGTGTGAGCTGGGAGTGAAGGCCGGTATTGCCAGAACAGAGCGATATTCTGGACAAATGAGATTTGTGAACAACAACACAGAACTGGCACAATCAGTCGCTGTGTGCTGATGAATATTTTAATAAGATTAGAGCACCTATGGGTGTGTCTGAAGTGCTGTGATAATGATCCTTATTTAACAAAACACAAAGTAACAGAAAAGTGGCTAATTAAAGTAATCGTTCAATTCAGGAGTATCACAACTGTGTAAATGAACTGGGGTTGTGATAAGGGTACCCATTGAAAAATTGTTATCACCTCAGGACCTCATCATCTATTTTGATGATCTGTCTCTTCTAGTTAATGCGATGGTTGGGGATTTGTGGCATGCTTGCTTGGCTTAATGGAGACAAAAAATCTGGCAGTTGTAGAATTGTAGTGTTCATAATTAACATGGAGATAGAAGCAGATGCTACAACGATGTCATGGTTGGTTACACAGTACGTCGATCACACTGCGCTGGTGATGGATTTTCAAAATATGTTATGTAAGATCAACAGATACTCTCTCTTTCTGCAGTGGGGGCAGGCGTAGTTTCTGTATAGCTCACAAGTGAGTGCATCTTGACCTGGATGTACTGTGCAGGGTACATTGGAGTTCACAGAAAATAGAATTGTAGATAGATTCATTGACAGTGAGTACATTCTGACCTGGGTGTACTGTACAGGGTACAGAGTTCACAGAAAATAGAATTGTGGATAGATTCGCTGACAGTGAGTGCATCTTGAATTTGGTGTACTCTACAGGGTACAGAGTTCACAGAAAATAGAATTGTGGATAGATTCGCTGACAGTGAGTACTTTCTGACCTGGGTGTACTGTACAGGGTACAGAGTTCACAGAAAATAGAATTGTGGATAGATTCATTGACAGTGAGTACTTTCTGACCTGGGTGTACTCTACAGGGTACAGAGTTCACAGAAAATAGAATTGTGGATAGATTAGCTGACAGTGAGTACTTTCTGACCTGGGTGTACTGTACAGGGTACAGAGTTCACAGAAAATAGAATTGTGGATAGATTCGCTGACAGTGAGTGCATCTTGACCTTGGTGTACTGTACAGGGTACAGAGTTCACAGAAAATAGAATTGTGGATAGATTCATTGACAGTGAGTACTTTCTGACCTGGGTGTACTGTACAGGGTACAGAGTTCACAGAAAATAGAATTGTGGATAGATTCATTGACAGTGAGTACTTTCTGACCTGGGTGTACTGTACAGGGTACAGAGTTCACAGAAAATAGAATTGTGGATAGATTCGCTGACAGTGAGTATTTTCTGACCTGGGTGTACTGTACAGGGTTCAGAGTTCACAGAAAATAGAATTGTGGATAGATTCACTGACAGTGAGTGCATTTTGACCTTGGTGTACTGTACAGGGTACAGAGTTCACAGAAAATAGAATTGTGGATAGATTCATTGACAGTGAGCACTTTCTGACCTGGGTGTACTCTACAGGGTACAGAGTTCACAGAAAATAGAATTGTGGATAGATTTGCTGACAGTGAGTACTTTCTGACCTGGGTGTACTGTACAGGGTTCAGAGTTCACAGAAAATAGAATTGTAGATAGATTCACTGACAGTGAGTGCATTTTGACCTTGGTGTACTGTACAGGGTACAGAGTTCACAGAAAATAGAATTGTGGATAGATTCACTGACAGTGAGTACTTTCTGACCTTGGTGTACTGTACAGGGTACAGAGTTCACAGAAAATAGAATTGTGGATAGATTCACTGACAGTGAGTGCATTTTGACCTTGGTGTACTGTACAGGGTACAGAGTTCACAGAAAATAGAATTGTGGAAAGATTCGCTGACAGTGAGTACTTTCTGACCTTGGTGTACTGTACAGGGTACAGAGTTCACAGAAAATAGAATTGTGGAAAGATTCGCTGACAGTGAGTACTTTCTGCCTCTGGACAAAAAGGACATCGCTAAGTTTGTTCTTAATGGAGGAAGAGGAAGACTGAGACAAGGAAGTACACATTGAGAGATAGATGTGTTTATGAATGATATTTGTTTTGATCTGGTCTGCTCGGTGGGATAAGATGTATCTACAATCAGCATCTGACTGGGGCAATGAGCCTGAATAAGCTTTGAGAGATGCTGAAATAGACAGTGGAGCAGATATGAGGATGTAATGTAATTGTAGTAGTTGTAGTTCCTGCTGCCTATCCGCTACATTGACTGGAAGAGTAACTGATTCCATGCCATGGAACAAAGTCAACAAGTATCATGGCAACAAAATCAACCAGTATCATGGCAACAAAGTCAACAAGTATCATGGCAACAAAATCAACAAGTATCATGGCAACAAAATCAACAAGTATCATGGCAACAAAGTCAACAAGTATCATGGCAACAAAATCAACAAGTATCATGGCAACAAAATCAACAAGTATCATGGCAACAAAGTCAACAAGTATCATGGCAACAAAGTCAACAAGTATCATGGCAACAAAGTCAACAAGTATCATGGCAACAAAATCAACAAGTATCATGGCAACAAAGTCAACAAGTATCATGGCAACAAAATCAACAAGTATCATGGCAACAAAATCAACAAGTATCATGGCAACAAAATCAACAAGTATCATGGCAACAAAATCAACAAGTATCATGGCAACAAAATCAACAAGTATCATGGCAACAAAGTCAACAAGTATCATGGCAACAAAATCAACAAGTATCATGGCAACAAAATCAACAAGTATCATGGCAACAAAATCAACAAGTATCATGGCAACAAAATCAACAAGTATCATGGCAACAAAATCAACAAGTATCATGGCAACAAAGTCAACAAGTATCATGGCAACAAAGTCAACAAGTATCATGGCAACAAAGTCAACAAGTATCATGGCAACAAAATCAACAAGTATCATGGCAACAAAATCAACAAGTATCATGGCAACAAAATCAACAAGTATCATGGCAACAAAGTCAACAAGTATCATGGCAACAAAGTCAACAAGTATCATGGCAACAAAGTCAACAAGTATCATGGCAACAAAATCAACAAGTATCATGGCAACAAAATCAACAAGTATCATGGCAACAAAATCAACAAGTATCATGGCAACAAAGTCAACAAGTATCATGGCAACAAAATCAACAAGTATCATGGCAACAAAATCAACAAGTATCATGGCAACAAAGTCAACAAGTATCATGGCAACAAAGTCAACAAGTATCATGGCAACAAAATCAACAAGTATCATGGCAACAAAATCAACAAGTATCATGGCAACAAAATCAACAAGTATCATGGCAACAAAATCAACAAGTATCATGGCAACAAAATCAACAAGTATCATGGCAACAAAGTCAACAAGTATCATGGCAACAAAGTCAACAAGTATCATGGCAACAAAATCAACAAGTATCATGGCAACAAAGTCAACAAGTATCATGGCAACAAAGTCAACAAGTATCATGGCAACAAAGTCAACAAGTATCATGGCAACAAAATCAACAAGTATCATGGCAACAAAATCAACAAGTATCATGGCAACAAAATCAACCAGTATCATGGCAACAAAATCAACAAGTATCATGGCAACAAAATCAACAAGTATCATGGCAACAAAGTCAACAAGTATCATGGCAACAAAATCAACAAGTATCATGGCAACAAAAATCAACAAGTATCATGGCAACAAAATCAACAAGTATCATGGCAACAAAATCAACAAGTATCATGGCAACAAAATCAACAAGTATCATGGCAACAAAGTCAACAAGTATCATGGCAACAAAATCAACAAGTATCATGGCAACAAAATCAACAAGTATCATGGCAACAAAATCAACAAGTATCATGGCAACAAAGTCAACAAGTATCATGGCAACAAAGTCAACAAGTATCATGGCAACAAAATCAACAAGTATCATGGCAACAAAATCAACAAGTATCATGGCAACAAAGTCAACATATATCTTGGCAACAAAATCAACAAGTATCATGGCAACAAAGTCAACAAGTATCATGGCAACAAAATCAACAAGTATCATGGCAACAAAATCAACAAGTATCATGGCAGCAAAATCAACAAGTATCATGGCAACAAAGTCAACATATATCTTGGCAACAAAATCATGGCACTTAATATGGCACTTCATCAATGCAAACCACATGAAAACACCATAGTTTTAGGGGATCTTCATACAAAAGTAGAAAAGGAAAGAGTTTAAGGAGTGGTTGGTTATTATGGCATAGGAGAGAGGAATGAAAGAGGTGACAAACTTATTGACTGTACAAGAACACACAACATGATGATAGGAAAGACCTGGTTTAAGAACCATTCAAGACATCTGTGGGCATGGAAAAGCCCAGGAGACAACGCACATAATCAAATTAATTACATTATGATAAACAATAGATTTAGAAACAGTCTGGTGTGTGTGAAAACTAGACCAGGGGCAGATTGCAATAGTGATCATGTACCAGTTGTGGAAAGCTTAGAGTAAAATTAAAAATAACAAAACGAGCATCAGTTAATCATCATCATCAAGTACCGGGTCTGATGGTGTAGGTGATCATGTGACCACAACTTTCAATCTTAACACTTATTTATCATTTCTGTTGTTGACCTTCTGCCAAGCTATTGTCTTAAGCTATCTGGTATCTTTTCTCTTTGCTTCCCTCTATCTCTTCGTCCCTCAATTTTTCCACTTGTTACAATATATTCCAGTTGTTTTCCTCTCATTACATGGCCATAAAATGATGATTGGACATTGCCACTATTCTTTACTCCCTTTTTGGGCCCCGGCGGCGCACGGCCATTCTGTTGCCAGTACATATTCTTTGTTATTCTTAAATCTTTGCTATCAGTTTTTTTACAAAAAATGTGTGGTTGCTAATGTTTTATTTTGTTTTAACGAGGTATTAAGGGCATAAAGGAACGAGACTGGGGAGGAATGGGGCATTAATGCCCATATTTTAAAATAATCAACATCATATCAGGCCGCTCTACCCCTCCCCCCCCCCCCTTTCCGCACTTCCCCCCTCACAAAAAGAAATGCCTGATTCATTCTGTTGTTGTTATAGAATCAGAAGTCTGTAAGATGATGCCCTTCTGCCCAGTGCCATGTAATGATCATCACCATTGAGTGCCATCTCTGCATCGAAGGTTGGCTACCATTGTATGCCATTCCGCTCTGTCTCTTGTTTTCATAGTGCAGGTTTTCCTGGGGTAACTTGTCCATCTTGTGATGTTAATCTTGGTCTGCCTCTTTTACCTTGTATTTTCCCCTCCAGGATTACTTTCAGTAGGCTGTTGTGTCTTTTAACATGGCCCAAAAATTTCATTTGTCTTGTTCTAATTGTGTTTAGTAGTTCTCTTTTCATTTTTAGTTGTTTTAAAACTTCATCGTTTGTTTTCTTTTCCTTCCATCCAATTCTACCTATTCTTCTATAAATCCACATTTCAAAGGCTTACATTTTCTGATCTGTTTTCTTGTCTAATGTCCATGTTTTTGCACCATACAGGAATATTGAGAATATGTAACATTTTGCTATTTTTAATTTCATCCCTAGTGTTATTGGTTTTGATGTTAGTATATTTTTCATGGAATTATAATTACTTTTTGCCATTCCTATAATTTTGTTTATTTCAGTTGTACATTTTCCATCACTGGTTATTGTATGTCAAAGGTAGCTGTAGCTCTGAACTGTCTCCATGTCTATTCCTTCAACTTTGATATCCACTAGCAGGTTTTGAGTATTTACTTTGTTTATGATCATAGTTTTAGTCTTCTTGATATTAATATCTAATCCATATTTTGTGCTTGTCGTGTTTATTTCATTAAGTAATTGTTTTAGATCTTTAGGATTTTCTGATAGTAGTACAGTATCATCAGCATATCTTAGGTTATTGATTATCTTTCCATTAATGTTTAGTCCTTGCCATGTAATGATATCTACATGTATTTCTGTGTTCCCTTGTAGTTCCGTACAAGGTGCTCTATTTATTAGGTCTTTAAGAAAATAGAGTTGCTCTGATGTCTGTGAGCTTTGGACATTCAAAAAGGTGACGTTCTACTGTTCTACAGAGTGGACATGCTGGAGTTTGGTTTCCTTGTATTCTATTGATGTGGTTGTTCAGTGGTACATGACAGGTTTTCAGTCTGAAGATGTTGATTTGGTCTCTTCTTTTTAGGTTGTTAATGTTGTCATGGTGGTTTAACCCTGTCATGTATTTTAAAAGCTCTCTCCCTGTTTTCCCCATGGCCCATCCATTCAGCCAATCTTCTCTACTGGTGGAGGTTATGATTTATTTGGCTGTGTTTAATGAAGTGTCGGTGTTAGATTGTGTCTGTCTGGATCCTCTCTTAGCTAATGGATCTGCCTTATCATTTTCTGGTGTGTTGGAGTGTCAGGAAAAATTAAAAAATAGAAAAAAATGGTATGTAAGAAGCTTTACGTGATAAGTGGACGACACAGACTAAACGGCGTTTCGGCTCAATAGGCCTTCAGCAGGATCAAACAAAAAAACACACACACAAAACTAATAACGAAACAACCAAAACAAAAACAATCGAAATGTGTTAAAGAAAACAAAAATGTCTATCCTGTGTGTAAACTGAGGTCGTTTTCTTTAACACATTTAGATTATTTTTGTTTTGGTTGTTTCGTTATTAGTTTTGTGTGTGTGTTTTTTTTGTTTGTTCCTGCTGAAGGCCTATTGGGCCGAAACGTCGTTTAGTCTGTGTCGTCCACTTATCACGTAAAGCTTCTTACATACCATTTTTTTTTATTTTTTAATTTTTCCTCACATTCAGCTTTACTGCAGCTTCGCATTTTTATGCCTTAACGCTGTGTTGGAGTGTCCCAGGATCCATTTTACCATTAGCTCTATATCATATGTGTTAATGTGGTTATCTTTAAAGGTCAAGGACGAGACTTGAATCGATGTCTTAGCATGTGAGTTTCCACCCATATGTGCGTGGCCGCCTATCCAGAAGTGTTTGGAAACTTCTGAACAATGTCGCTTCAAGTATCGAAACTCACGATGCAAGGCGGAATTCCTCACCTTCCCAGAGAAATTCCCTGGTACCCATTTCTGCCAGTGGCTGGGTCGACAGCGGGGGTATTTTTTCCTAACCACAAATAAATTCACACTGTTTCTAGCGGCAATCGAACACGGGTTGTCCGAACGTCAGTAACCCAGTCGGGTGGTTTTCCCTACTAGGCTACCACCTAAGAACCCATGAGATTATCTATGTCTATGGTGAGTTGTGTGAGTTCTGGCTTGTTTGTGTTACTTCCTCTAATTCTTTTATTTTGTTGATACTCATTCTCAAACTTTTCTTTCTTCCTACACATTTTTTCCATGCATCTATTTCCACAACTTTTCTTTCTTCCTACACATTTTTTCCATGCATCTATTTCCACAACTATTCCTTCTTCCTACACATTTTTCCATGTCTATATTTCCACAACATTTCCTTCTTCCTACGCATTTTTCCATGTCTCTATTTCAACAACTTTTCTTTTTTCCTACACATTTTTAAAATGTCTCTATTTCCACAATGTTTCTTTCTTCCTACACATTTTTTCCATCATTTTTCAATGTCTCTATTTCCACAACTTTTCTTTCTTCATACACATTTTTTCCATTTATCTATTTCCATAGCTTTTCTTTCTTCCTACTAATTTTTTCAATGTCTTTATTTCCACAACTTTTGTGCCCACATTTGTATTAAATGTTAACACATTACAGAAGGTAAGGCTCCTAACAGCAGCAGAGCTGGAAGATGTCAGTGATTCAAACTGATGGCTTGCTCCAGAATAGGTAACCAGAACTGTCCAGACCCTACTCCACCACTTCACGGAGCCTACAGAAACAGACTAACCAGTCTAGTCTGGCCAAACGTGTAGGGATTGAAGAAGGGAAGGCAACCTGGCATCCAAAAATACAGTGCTGAAGTCAGATCTGTTGGGCTGAAAGGCGCAAATATGACAGTTCTACTGCAAACCAAGTAATGAAAACATTCTGAAAGAGGCCACAGCAAAAGAGAGCTAATTTCCAATATTAGGAAAAAACATAATTTTTGGCCATGTAATAAGAAATGGACGGCTGGAATATATTTTGACAACTGGGACAATTGAGGGACGAAGAGATAGAAAATATACCAGGCAGCTTACCTCTTTCCGTATGGAATTTTTTTATTAATGCAACAAAAGGGATTTCAGAGACAAGATTTTTCATGGTTTTAAGAATCAAAATGAATATTTATATGTATCTAACATATAACATATTATATAAGACTTTTTAGATAATTGAACAAGGTATTAGATTTCACCAATACCAAGATGATGTATGGCCCTTTTCGTCTTGTCAGACGGTCTAGTGGAGGCTATTGTGTATTTTTTTTAGGTTTTGTTTTTGTCGAACAGCTTCTCTCATGGCTAATCCTACCAATGTTTGACAAACACACACAGCCACAGAATGAACAAGTCAAGCCCACTGGTCCACAGGATTTTCCATTTTTTTTCATGAGTCTTTTCTCTTCTAAGTTTTGCCTTAACACAGTCTCAAATGATGTAATACTGTTCTTAATACATGCTCTCCATGATGTGTGATCACTTGCCAGATGTTCCCAGTCATATTCACAAATGGAGAAGTCATTCAGAGATGATTTACAAATATCTGTATGTCATAGTTTAGGTCTGCCGATTTGTCTTTTTCCGTGTGTTAGTTCGCCATATAGTATTTGTCTGGGGAGTGCTTCCTTCCTCATTTTACTTTGCCTACTCTACCTGGGCACGGAATATGGAGATAGTACTTTAAAAGATTTACAACCAGGATGATACAAGACGTGTAAAAAGAATATGGTTTGATGATGGTTCACACTAATCAAATTGAGAGTAACGCACTATGTGACGAAACGTGCGTGGCTGAAATTGGCATGGCGCACAGTGCGGCGAAATTTGTGGAAAGAGTTAAGGAGTGTCTTTGGCAGAAGGCCAACACCAGAAATGATAAATTACTGTTGAGATTAAGAGTGATGGAGAGACATGATCAACTATGCCAGAAGGCATGGTATTTGATGATGACTGCAAACCACAACATTAACATATCTATGCCCACTTAACATCCTTTTAAGGGCAGATAATGAAGAGGTTAATTAAGTCCTTTAGTTAGGGGTAGTACCAGAAAGTGAGAAACACATCACATTATTCAGTTAAGCTGCAACTAAATCTTCTTCTTCTTTTTCAACCTTTTTAGCTCCCTGTGGAGCATAGGTCTTCAACAAACACTTTCCAAGTCAATCTGTTTTTTGCCATTCTTTTAAGATCATTCCATGTTTTCCCCATCATCTTCATCTCTGCTTCTATCTGTCTTCTTCAAGAATTCCTTGGTCTTCCTCTTTGTCTTTTCCCCTGGGGATTCCAAAAAAGGGCCTGTTGTGTAATACTCTCAGTTGGCTTCCGTAGTGTGTGTCCTATCGAATGTCATCGTCTTCGCTGTATCTCTTTATCCACTGGTATTTGCCTGGTACATTTCCATAATTCTATGTTAGTGATTTTGTCCTGCCATTTCCATCCTTTTATTCTTCGTAAGCATCCATTAATGAAAGTATGTATCTTCATGATTGTCAATTTTGTTGTTCTCCATGTTTCACAGCCATATAATAGGACCGACTTAACTTTTGAGTTAAAAATTTTAATTGTTGTATTTAACCTAATTTTTGCAACTAAATAATTATTTTATTCACCAGGTGCTCAATTACATTAGCACTGCTATTGTGACCATCTTCCTTTTGGAGATATGTGCAAGACTGTATGTAATGCGTATGGGTTTTTTTAGAGATGCGATGGAAATCTTTGACGTTGTTGTGGTTAGTATTTCTCTTGCTGTGGGGTATGTGATACTACATCCTAATCTGCCCCAGGAGCTGGATTTTTTGTTGCACTGAGATTGTGGCGAGTGGCTAGAATTGTGAATGGTAAGAGTCAGCCAATGATCATTAACTAGAACTGTGTGTGGGATAAGAGTCAGCCAATAATATTTAAATAGAATTGTGAATCTTAAGAGTCAGCCAATGATCTTTAACTGGAATTGTGTACCTGGTAAGATAAGAGTCAGCCAATGATCTTTAACTAGATTTGTGTTTGTGGTAAGATAAGAGTCAGCCAATGATCTTTAACTAGAATTGTGTACCTGGTAAGATAAGAGTCAGCCAATGATCTTTAACTAGATTTGTGCACCTGGTAAGATAAGAGTCAGCCAATGATCTTTAACTAGATTTGTGCACCTGGTAAGATAAGAGTCAGCCAATGATCTTTAACTAGATTTGTGCACCTGGTAAGATAAGAGTCAGCCAATGATCTTTAACTAGATTTGTGTACCTGGTAAGATAAGAGTCAGCCAATAATATTTAACTAGGTTTGTGTACCTGGTAAGATAAGAGTCAGCCAATAATCTTTAACTAGATTTGTGTACCTGGTAAGATAAGAGTCAGCCAATGATCTTTAACTAGGTTTGTGTACCTGGTAAGATAAGAGTCAGCCAATGATCTTTAACTAGATTTGTGTACCTGGTAAGATAAGAGTCAGCCAATTATCTTTAACTAGATTTGTGTACCTGGTAAGATAAGAGTCAGCCAATAATCTTTAACTAGGTTTGTGTACCTGGTAAGATAAGAGTCAGCCAATGATCTTTAACTAGATTTGTGTACCTGGTAAGATAAGAGTCAGCCAATTATCTTTAACTAGATTTGTGTACCTGGTAAGATAAGAGTCAGCCAATGTTCTTTAACTAGATTTGTGTTTGTGGTAAGAGTCAGCTAATAATCTTTAACTGGAATTATGTATGTGGTGAGACTCAGCCAATGATCTTCAAATAGAATTATGAATGGTAAGAGTCAGCCAATAATCTTTAACAAGAATTGTGTATGTGGTAATTATCCTGCTCCTTTCCATCTCATTTCACACAGTCCCAATGTAACTGGGCCTTATAATAATACATGTAACTTGAAACCGAGCCTTCTACACTCCGTACTGTAAAACATGTTTTCACCCGTTCTGAGAGGATGTACACTTGTAAACTTGAAAAATGTACACTTTGCTTCGTTTACAAGCACGTAGTTGTCAACTTGCAATGGTAAACAGTGTCTTGTACTGGTTCTAGAAAGTACACAAATGTACGCATGTGGTCATACTTCGTGTTGCACACCCGTGTACCTGACCTTTGTGATTGAATAGTTCTTTAACTGGAGAGTCTTGAATCTTTCCCCTGACAACCTCAACTTTGTCTATCACCACAGCATATGAACTTTGGAAAATACTGCACATGGAAGTCTCTCATAAAATTGAACATTCCAACTTTATTAGCAAAGTTCACACTATAAGATCATCATCATCATCATCGAGTGCCATCTCTGCATCGAAGGTTGGCTACCATGGATCGCCATTCCACTCTGTTTCTTGCTTTGATGGTGCAGATTGTCATAGATTGACTTGTCCATCTTTTGATGTTACTCGCCCATATTAGTCTTGGTCTGCCTCTGCCTCTTTTACCTTGCATTTTCCCTTCCAATATTACTTTTAGTAGGCTGTTATGTCTTTTAACGTGCCCCAAACATTTCATTTGTCTTGTCTTAATTATATTTAGTAGTTCTCTTTTAATTTTTAGTTGTTTTAGAACTTCATCGTTTGTTATCTTTTCTTTCCATCCAATTCTACCTATTCTTTTATAAATCCACATTTCAAAGGTTTCAATTTTCTGTTCTGTTTTCTAGTCTAATGTCCATGTTTCTGCACCATACAGGAATATTGAGAAGATGTAACATTTTGCTATTCTTAGTTTCAGCCCTGGTGCTATTTGTTTTGATGTTAGTATATTTTTCATGGCAATTCTCTTCAGGCTCAGGAATAACATTATAAAAGATCAGTTCAGTATAGATTAAAGAAGAAAAAAATTGGGGGATTTAACAAATTGCCATTATATCAGGATTTTCTAATTAACTGGTTACATTATAAATGTATATATTGCTTGTATACTGCTTTATAAGACAGTTGCTGAAAAGTTCAAATTAGAACCAACGTTGGTCTGAATGCTCGCTTCCTGATCAGAAGGGTCCGGGTTCGATCCCAAAAAATGGCAGATATTTTTTTTTAGACTCCGATGTTCCCCCAGCCACTAAAAATGGGTACCAGAGAATTATCTGGGAAGTAAAGGCGACCTGGTGTGATACTGACTACATCGCCTAAAAATGTGTAGTATCATGTAAAATATGTAATGGCAGGACAAAATCACTAACATAGAATTATGGAAATGTACAAGTCAAATACCTGTGGATAAAGAGATACAGCGAAGATGATGGTGCTAGATAGGACACACACTGCGGAAGCCAACTGAGAGTATTACACAACAGGCCCTTTTTGGAATCCCCAAGGAAAAAGACAAAGAGGAAGACCAAGATATGCTTGGAGAAGACAGATGGAAGCAGAGATAAAGATGATGGGGAAGACATGGAATGGTCTTAAAAGAATGGCAAGAAACAGAATGGCTTGGAAAGTGTTTGTTGAAGATCTATGCTCTACATGGTGTTGAAAGTGTTTGTTGAAGACTTATGCTCCACAGGGAGTTGAAAGTGTTTGTTGAAGACCTATGCTCCACAGGGAGTTGTAAGTGTTTGTTGAAGACCTATGCTCCACAGGGAGTTGAAAGTGTTTGTTGAAGACCTATGCTCCACAGGGAGTTGAAAGTGTTTGTTGAAGACCTATGCTCCACAGGGAGTTGAAAGTGTTTGTTGAAGACTTATGCTCCACAGGGAGCTGAAAGTGTTTGTTGAAGACTTATGCTCCACAGGGAGTTGTAAGTGTTTGTTGAAGACCTATGCTCCACAGGGAGTTGTAAGTGTTTGTTGAAGACCTATGCTCCACAGGGAGCTGTAAGTGTTTGTTGAAGACTTATGCTCCACAGGGAGTTGAAAGTGTTTGTTGAAGACTTATGCTCCACAGGGAGTTGAAAGTGTTTGTTGAAGACTTATGCTCCACAGGAAGTTGTAAGTGTTTGTTGAAGACCTATGCTCCACAGGGAGCTGAAAGGTAGAAGAAGAAAGGTGGCCTGGTGTGATACCGACTACATCACCCAAAATGTGACGTGGTCGTAGAAAAATGCATGCACTAACACCTTATTTCCATATGCATAGCAAGGCAGGGGAGAGAACCTGTTAATGGCAAACCTGTACACTTCATGATAAACAAAGTGAGTTTTAAATTCTGGCAATATATTTTTTGTTTAAGTTAACAAAACTTAGACTATTCAAATCAAATGCACTATCAACCCTTATGTATGCATGTGAGAGCTAGAAAACAACAAGAGACATTGAAACAAAGTTGAAACTCATCAGCACAAACACAAAACTTAGATTATTCAAATCAAATGTACTATCTACCCTTACGTATGCATGTGAGAGCTAGAAAACAACAAGAGACATAGAAACAAAGTTGAAACTCATCAGCACAAACACAAAACTTAGACTATTCAAATCAAATGTACTATCAACCCTTACGTATGCGTGCGAAAGTTGGAAAACAACAAGAGATATAGAAACAAAGTTGAACGCATTCGAAAATAAATGTCTAAGGAAAATACTTGGTATAGCGTGGAACAAATTCAAAACAAATGAGGAAATTAGAGAAATCGCCAATCAACCACTAATATCTTCAGTAATAAAGAAAAGACGATGGTCATATGTTGGACTTGTAAAAAAAAAAGTAAACAGCACCCGTTACGCCAAGTGACGTATAGGGAATATGGTGTTATTGACAATAAAGACCTTCAGCACATGATTTTTGGGGTAATGTGGACGGTATTACACACGCGCCGCTTTACTTTCCCAGAAAAAATATGGTACCCATTTAAGGCTGGGTGAACCCGGAAGCCGTCGGTTGGGATCGAACCCTACCCCTTGTCCTTTGTAGTCTAGTTCACTAACCACTGAGCTATCGCGGCTCCCATATTGGACATGTGATGAGAAGAAATAATAATCGAATAACAAAGCAAGCCCTCATGTGGGAAACAACAGATAAGGAAAAGAGGCTGACCCAGAGAGACACTGAGAAGAACATTGATCAGAGAGGCAAGAGCAGCAGGAATTGATCACCTCCCTCAATGAGATAGAGCTGCTTGCACAGAACAGAGACAAATGGTGAGATTTGATTAAAGATCTTTACAAGAATTGAAAACTGCTAGAATACAAATGTTGATAGAGAAAGAGTATCTTGGTCTATTCCCTATGGGCCGGCTACGGCTTGAAAGGTCAATAGATAGAATATATTTTTATTTGGAATTTCTTCTTATATTCCAGGAGTAATAATGTCTGGAAAGAGGAAGCTGCAAATAGAACTGGAAATAGAACAGAAACGTTCATCAGCCCTTAAACAAGAACTGATTTACCTTAAAGGACGCAATACTGCAATAGAAAATGAGATTGAAAGATTGGAATCACTTCTAATTGAGCATGACATTCACTTTTATTATATACTGAAGAAAAAGCTAGGTATGGAGAATTAATCACAATTGTTTGATGTGTTTGTTGATGTTGTTTCAGTTGTCTTGATCAGATATTCGTTTCAGAAATGTAACTGTATGTTCAACCTGCACCATCAAAGCAAGAGACAGAGCAGAACGGCGCTCCATGGTAGCCAACCTTCGTTGCGGAGATGGCACTCGATGATGATGATGATGAACTGTATGTTATTCTTACATGGTGCATTCAAATTATTCTTCTTCTGCTGTTGACTCCTTTAAATATCAACATTAACTATTTCAAAGGAAGTGCTTGTCAATTCAAGGCTGGTGACATCTCCATACAGCTTCTCCGAGTATGGTACCAGTTATGGCCACACCTTTAGACATCAATATTAATAAGTTTGAAGAGACGATTCATCATCTCAATTATGGAGACATCTCCATACAGTTTGTCCAAGTATGGTACCAGTTATGGCCACACCTTCAGACATCAATATTAATAAGTTTGAAGAGACGATTCATCATCTCAATTATGGTGACATCTCGATACAGATTCTCCGAGTATCGTACCAGTTATGGCCACACCTTTAGACATCAATATTAATAAGTTTGAATAAATGATTCATCATCTCAAGTATGGTGACATCACCATATAGCTTGTCCGGGTATGGTACCGGTTATGGCCACAAGAGCCTTCTCTGTTCATCATATGTTTGGGTAGCAGATGTTCAGCATTTATTTTGCCCATGCCACAGTCACATTTATCAGAGATTTCTATCCTTAGCACGTTGAAATGGCGGTACTTCAATCTGTTGTGTTCGAAGTCTACAAACTGTCACTTGTTCTTTTCTACTGAGCTGGTAGTGGACATAATTTTTCTGGTAGCCCTGGTATTCTGTATTCCATTTGTTCATGTATTTGTCCATGACAAACCTCTTTGATTTCTCATAAGTTGTAACTTGTATCTGGCCAGTGTAATTTGCTACCTTCTTTTGACAACTTGTCTGCCTCATCGTTTCCATGTATATTTTAGTGAGATGGAATCCACTGTACCACAGGTCTACATCTCTGGCAGAACTTGTAGAACAGCACACATAATGATTGTAGAAGAAATTATAGCTTACATTTTAATAATATTTTTGGTCGATACTTAAGCAAAGGTTTCTTACGACATCATCATCATCAAGTACCGGGCCTACTGGCGTAGGTGATCATGTCTCTCCACAACTTTCAATCTCGACACTTATTTATCATTTCTGTTGTTAACCTTCTGCAAAGCCATTCTCTTAAGCTGTCTGGTATCTTTTCTCTTTGCTTCCCTCTATCTCTTCGTCCCTCAATTTTCCCAGTTGTTACAATATATTCCACTTGTTCTCTTCTCATTACATGGCCAGAAAATGATGATTGTTTCTTCCTAATATTGGAAATTAGCTCTCTTTTTGCTTTGACCTCTCTCACATAACATCTTCATTACTCTTCTTAGCTGTCCATGGTATTCTCAACATTCTTCTGTAAAACCACATTTCTACAAACTCCAGTGATTTTCTTGTCTGTTGTCCTATTGACCATGATTCACATCCATATGTTAAGACTGGCTCTACATAACATTTAAGATCTTACGACATATAAGGAAATAAAGTGTTAATTCCAACATTTTCAATTGACCTGCATGACCTCTGGAGAATCTTGTGTCTGATGGAATAGGTTATTCCCCCGTCTGCCAGGGAAAATTGGATTAATGCGTAAAATTCAGTTCCTAGAATATAGGGACTTTGCAAGAGGTGAAATCTGGTGAACGAAAAAAATATAATATTTGATGGAATATTTGTTAGCTATTAGTTGTTGATGAAACATATTTCTCTCTTTATTTTCTCTAACCTGACAAAAATATGTCTTCATTATCACATATTTAGTAGAATATTTAATATTTTTACAAATGTTTTCTTATTGAGGGATATTTTTTTTTAATAACTTTTTCTTTGATGAAATATTTTAATAATTTTCTTATACTGGGATGTTTTTTCCTTTTCTTTCAGCTTTCACCTGACAACTAGTCTATAACTTATCACCCGCAAATAATTTTTTTTTTCTTTTTTTTTTCTGCCTCTGATGAAGTCCCTAGAGACTAGGAACTGAATTTTGTGTGTTAATCCGTTTTTCCCTGGCAACCATATGCACAGGGGTCCCTCGCCGCACAGGCAGAATACTACATCTTCGGAGGTAGTGATATTTTTTCCATCCATGAGTAATTAGCGTTTCAAGCCAGGCCTCACTTCTGAGACCAGGGGTGGTTGCCACAGAGAGATATCATAAATAAAAATCCCAACTGGTGCAGCCAGGATTTGCAGGCAGACCAAGACTAACATGGACGAGTTTCATCAAAAAGATGGACAAGTCAACCTATGACAATCTGCACTATCAAAGCAAGAGACAGTGGAATGGCGCTCCATGGTAGCCAACCTTTGATGCGGAGACGGCACTCAATGATGACGATGATGATTCTCTTGATTGAAGAAGTATTTGTCTTGATTGATACATTTATTCTCTTGATTGAAGAAGTATTTGTCAGGATTGATACATTTATTCTCTTGATTGAAGAAGTATTTGTCATGATTGATACATTTATTCTCTTGATTGAAGAAGTATTTGTCATGATTGATACATTTATTCTCTTGATTGAAGAAGTATTTGTCATGATTGATACATTTATTCTCTTGATTGAAGAAATATTTGTCATGATTGATACATTTATTCTCTTGATTGAAGAAATATTTGTCATGATTGATACATTTATTCTCTTGATTGAAGAAATATTTGTCATGATTGATACATTTATTCTCTTGATTGAAGAAATATTTGTCATGATTGATACATTTATTCTCTTGACAGGGAAAAACTTCATTAAAAGAACATCGGAGGTTTAATTGAGAATCATTGAAGACATTTAGTATAACAAGACTTGGAATGTATAGATCAAGGGTGATGGCATACTGACAGCTGCAATAGTTTGTTGGTTGGGTGCTTACAAAGAGCTCTTTATTTTTACAAATCTTGAAACTTACAGCTTTTTCTTTTTCTGACCAGATTGAATTTTTTATTTTTTTGGGGCAGCAATAGTTTGTTTTAATCATTGTGTAGTCAATGCATTGTGTAGCATGAAGTGAGATTGGTGTGTGAGTACGGTTTGGTGTGTGAGTACGGTTTGGTGTGTGAGTACAGTTATGGTTATAGTTATGGAAGGCCCCGGTATCACTGTACATGAATTAAAATCCATAATTGCTCAACCGCCCATGCCAGTGAAATCATCCGAATTAATATCTCATCTTCCAAAGAAAGAAAGCTAACTGCAGTCCCCATCATAGCAGTCTTAGCACATCGGAATATCAAAACACGATAAAAACAGATGAAATGCACAGCTCACGTTTGGCACAGAGCACTAAACTCAGTAGCTCCGTACATGTAGGTATATGTGTACAATTTGGTATGTGAGTACAGTTTGGTATGTCAGTACAGTTCAGTGTGTAAGTACAGTTTGGTATGTGAGTACAGTTTGCTATGTGTGTACAGATTGGTGTGTGAGTACAGTTTGCTATGTGTGTACAATTTGGTATGTGAGTACAGTTTGCTATGTGTGTACAATTTGGTATGTGAGTACAGTTTGCTATGTGTGTACAATTTGGTATGAGAGTACAGTTTGGTATGTCAGTACAATTTGGTTTGTGAGTACAGTTTGATGTGTGTGTACAGTTTGGTTTGTGAGTACAGTTTGGTGTGTGTGTACAGTTTGGTTTGTAAGTACAGTTTGGTGTGTAAGTACAATTTGGTTTGTGAGTACAGTTTGGTGTGTGAGTACAATTTGGTTTGTGAGTACAGTTTGGTGTGTGAGTACAGTTTGGTGTGTGAGTACAATTTGGTTTGTGAGTACAGTTTGGTGTGTGAGTACAGTTTGGTTTGTGAGTACAGTTTGGTGTGTGAGTACAGTTTGGTGTGTGAGTACAGTTTGGTTTGTGAGTACAGTTTGGTTTGTGAGTACAGTTTGGTGTGTGAGTACAATTTGGTTTGTGAGTACAGTTTGGTGTGTGAGTACAATTTGGTTTGTGAGTACAGTTTGGTGTGTGAGTACAATTTGGTTTGTGAGTACAGTTTGGTGTGTGAGTACAATTTGGTTTGTGAGTACAGTTTGGTATTTGTGTACAGTAGAGTTTGGTGAGTGAGTACAATCTGGTGTGTGAGTATAGTTTGGTATGTTAAAGAATCTAATGTTTTATCAATGTACCAGAATAGGAAACAGTTGTAAACATAAAACCAAATCTTTAACCAATTTTCTCACAATTTATTCTCAAATTTTTTTAATTCTCACATTATACTCTCAAATTTGGCACATTAAACTCTCAAGTTTGGCACAATGCTTTCAAATTTGGCACAAAATTCTCTATAATATGACACATTACACTATCAAATTTGGCACATTATGCTCTCAAATTTGACACAATTTAATCTAGTGGCTGTCTCCTTGTTTGGGAGAAGCTTTAGTAAAAGAGTCAGCTCAGAAAGCAAATCAGGAGTCTCAGTTCCATAAGCAATCAATGATGTGTCTTTCCAGCAACTCCTGCACTGCAGCTGACCCCAAACTGTATTGTTTTGTAGGCATGACGTAAGGGCTCCTGATATGTGTACGACTGACTGAGAAAAGCTTGCTAAAACCAGTTCCATTTGAAGGTGGATAACAGATATTGACCTAAACGAAGGAAATGTATAAACGGCAAGAAACACAACCTGATAAATGAAGGGAATTATTGTTACAGACATTACCAATTTCTCTCCCTCTTCCTGGAAGAAATTATGAAGTTTGAAATTTCTTTTTAATTGAAAAAGAAATTTCAAACTTCACGTCCCTCACACTTGCTACCTGGTAATCAACAACTTATCGACTCTGACTTATCGAAATCAGTTGTCATTAACCGCTTAACTTCTTGTGACTGTGAAAGACACTAGAGGAGTGGTGAGAAGGGCTGGTTTTCAATATTTAGGAGCCACGATAGCTCAGTGGTTAGTGAACTGGACTACAAAGGACAAGAGGTAGGGTTCGGTCCCAACCGACGGCTTCCGGTTCACCCAGCCTTTAATGGGTACCGGATTTTTTTCTGGGAAAGTAAAGTGGCATGGGCGTAATACCGACCACATTACCCAAAAATAATGTGCCGAAGGTCTGTAAAATTTATGGTTACAAACTAACACTATATTCCCTATACGCCACTTGACGTGACGGGGTTACTTTCCTTTTTTTTTTACTTACTTCTTATTAGGAAGCAAACTCACAAGAAAAATATATACACTTTCTCATACACTTTTTTGGCATTAAAGAACTTCTACAAGTATATTTTATATAAACATTTTGTGGAAATATTTTCAGTGTTTTGAAGTTGTTTTTTTTTTTTTTTTGCTCCTTTGTAATGTTATTGGTGGGTTGTTGCTACATTATTTTAATCTACAAATTGTTGTTCAGAAATTGAATTTATACATTTATTTTCAGAGATTGAAGTAAAGGTTATACACATTTATTCAAAAACTGAATTTATACACTTGTGTTCAAAAACTGAATTTATAGACTTGTATTTACAAAATGAATTTATACAGTTGTGTTCACAAATTTAATTTATACAGTTGTGTTCACAATTTGAATTTATACACTTGTGTTCACAAATTGAATTTATACACTTGTGTTCACAAATTGAATTTATGCACTTGCTTTTACAAATTGAATTTATACACTTTTGTTTATAAATTAAATTGATACACTTTTGTTAAAAACTGAATTTATACACATGTGTTTACAAATTGAATTTATACACTTGTGTTCACAAAATGAATTTATATGCTTTTGTTCATAAATTAAAATGATACACTTTTGTTAAAAAAAAACAGAATTTATTCACATTTGTTTACAAATTGAATTTATACACTTTTATTCAAAAACTAAATTTATACACTTTTGTTCAGAAATGAATTTATACAATTGTGTTCACAAAATAAATGTAAACACTTGTGCTTTATCAAGCTTGTTCATGGTACAGGTTATTAGAGGCTTCTAAATACCAGTATCTATCTATCTATCTGTCTGTCTGTCTGCCTGCCTGCCTGCCTGACTGCCTGTCTGTCTATTGTCCTTTCGAGCCGAAG
The DNA here is from genome assembly GCA_032433765.1 of Megaustenia siamemsis. Taxonomy (NCBI): domain Eukaryota; kingdom Metazoa; phylum Mollusca; class Gastropoda; order Stylommatophora; family Ariophantidae; genus Megaustenia; species Megaustenia siamemsis. The sequence goes on along the minus strand of JAVIAB010000026.1, from coordinate 24,640,677 downwards.
ACAGCACATAGGGCAGAACCACAATCTCAAAAACAGAAACCTTGCGTGCCAAAGTGGCACATATTGCAGAGATCACTGCTTCTAAAATATATGGCGCTGTTTCCATTGTGTTGTGGTTTGCAGTATAACTGTGATATTTGCTCCTTTCGGCCCAACACATCCGACTTCAGCATGACATTTTTGAGTACCGGGTTGTCTTCCCTCTTCGATCCCTACTCACTTGGCCAGACCAGACAGGTTAGTCTGTTACTAGAGGCACCGCGGAGAGGTGGAGCAGGGTCTGGATGGTTCTGGTTCACCGATCCTGGCGCAAGCCATTAGCTGTGGGGTCGCTGACAACTTCCAGTTCTGGTGCTGTGAGGCGCGCCTTCGCCTCCATAATGAAGAGGAATATTCTAGTCTAATAGCCACTGAGTACGGGTTCGATCCCACTTCGGACCATATATTGTTCTTCGTTTTTTTTCTATTGTTGTTTGTCTGTCAATTTTTCCGAGTGCTAACACATACTTCTTTGTTCTATTATTTCCTCAATATTCTAGTCTACCAGAATACTCTAGAATACTTTAGTCATCGGACGAACGCAAGCAAGCATTTAACAGAGCATAACATGGAGGGAAATAAATAGAGTAAGGTCCTCTTCTTTCCTTCCTCATTTGACTTTCAGTGCCGAAGGGAAATATAATTTGCGGTCTTTTGCTCTGCTACTGTTATGTTTCCTAGTGCTTCTAATATTCCATCAATTCATCATTTTAGTGGTTCACCCTTGAATCTCGTGTTCATCCAACGTTTTTTGGAAGCTTGTTGTGTTGTGTTTTGGTCATTCTGGCATATCAATTGGCCAAACCATTTTATCTAATGTTTCTTTATGTATTCTATGGTGGAATTATTCCCAGCATTTTTCTTCATTTCTGGTTTTACCTCTCAGGCTGTTTCTTGTCATTCATCTGACACATTTCATCTCGGTGGTGTTTCTTCTTTTTCTTCTTCTTCTTTCCTTCCTCATCTGCCTTTCAGCGTCGAGGAGAGATATAATTTGCGGTCTTTTGCTCTTCTGTTCGCCTCTGCTGCTGTTATGTTTCCTAGTGTTTCTAATATTCCATCAATCCATCTTTTTCATGGTCAACCCTTGGGTCTGGTGTTCTCAAAACATTTATTGAGGGCTCGTTGTGTTGTGTTTTGATCACTCTGCCTTTTCACGTGGCCAAACAATTGTATCTGTTGTTTCTTTATATATTCTATGGCGGGGGTTATTCCTATCTTTATTCTCAGTTCTTCATTTCTAATCTTGCCTCTCAAGCTGTTTCCTGTCATTTGTTTAACACATTTCATCACTCTGTAGAGGTTACTTCTCTTATTGTTCTTGCATCCAGGGCTGTGGTTATTTCTCTTATTGTTATTGAGTCTAGGGATGAGGTTATTTCTCTTATTGTTCTTGCATCTAGGGCAGTGGTTATTTCTCTTATTGTTATTGAGTCTAGGGCAGTGGTTATTTCTCTTATTGTTCTTGAGTCTATGGCAGTGGTTATTTCTCTTATTGTTCTTGAGTCTAGGGCAGTGGTTATTTCTCTTATTGTTCTTGAGTTTATAGTCTAGCTCTGGTATACAGTAGCTCAAGGTATTAAATTCAGAAATATGAACAGAATGTTTCGCTCCAACCAACATGGCCCTACAAAGTCTTTTGAACTGAGTCACAGTTTGCGCTGTCATAATTGATCCAAACTGAATGCTAAATGCAGAATTCATATGTGGGTCTATGTTTTATGAATGAACAACACATTATGTGGAGGTCACAGACGTTTTATGATTGAATGAGTAAGCTGACGTGGGTGTGTGCACATATCGTTGTCATCAAGTGCCGTGCCTGTTGGTGCAGGTGGTTATAGCAAACATACTGGTTACTCCATCATTTCATTGTTTGTTTCTGTGTCTGTTCTTTATAGCGAACATATATAAAACTAAAAATAGCAAAATATTATATCTTCTCAATATTCCTGTATGGTGCAGAAACATGGACATTAGACAAGGACAAGAAAACAGAACAGAAAATGTAAGCCTTTGAAATACGGATCTATAGAAGAATAGGTAGAATTGGATGGAAAGAAAAGAAAACAAACGATGAAGTTTTAAAACTAAAAATGAGAAGAGAACAACTAAACACAATTAGAACAAGACAAATAAAATTTGTGGGCCATGTTAAAAGACACAACAGCTTACTAAAAGTAATCTTGGAAGGAAAAATACAAGGTAAAAGAGGCAGAGGCAGACCAACACTAACATGGACGAGTCAGCCTATGGCAATCTGCACCGTCAAAGCAAGAGACAAAGTGGAATGGCGCTCCCTGGTGGCCAACCTTCGATGCGGAGACGGTAACAATTAAATGATAGCGAGCATACTCGCTACTCCAGCATTTCGTTGAGTTAATTGTGGGTCATCATCATTACACTCCGAACATGTCCATAGGTGCTCAGATCCCCTCCTCAGCAAGTCCCGCAGTGTCCAGCGACTGACGGCTCCAGTTCTGTGTTGGTTGATAAGTCTTCTTACATTGCCACTAAGTTTCTCCTTTCTGGCTGTGCCCATCTTAACTCCCATCTCTTTCATCCGAAGAAGTGATGTGGACTCATGGTTGTCGAAGTCCTGTGTCCTTCCCACATCCCGGAGGGTATTGATATAGTCCGCCCGATCCATACAGATGAATTACACTCAATGAAGATTTTAAAAGGACAAGAAATAAAAGTTTTAAACTCTTGTGATTCCATGTGTCCCAGTTAAGAATTGTTTGTTTGTTTGCGTACGTCAGCTTTATATTTTTAGCGAAATCTCGAGGGGGTAAAGTTTCTGTGAATATCACTTTTTTTCCTATTTTTTTTCCATGCCGGCAGCTGTTTTCTCATGTGTCCCCCGCCAAATAGGCAGATATTCTCGGACTTCAGAGATACTCTCATTTTTTTATCGTCGATAGTCTTGGCTTTTGTGTGTGTGTGTGTGTGGATTTTGTATTATTATCATTTTTAGATTTATAGCTGCCTTTTAATGTGTACACGGGATGCTCCTGTCTTTCATCGTTATCCGAGAGGGCTAGATATCGGATCTCACTGTCCAGAGAGGGCTAGACATAGGATCTCACTACCTAGAGAGGGCTAGACATCTGATCTCACTACCTAGAGAGGGCTAGACATCGGATCTCACTTTCCAGAGAGGGCGAGACATTGGATCTCTCTACCCAGAGAGGGCTAGATATTGGATCTCACTACCAAGAGAGGGCTAGACATCGAATCTCACTACCACAGAGGGCTAGACATCTCTCTCTCTCTCTCTCTCTCTCTCTGCGATCAAGACTCAATCAGAGTAAGATTCCAGACTCTCTCATGAAGTCAGCTGTCTGTTTAAGTGATTCGATTGCCCCTTATAGTTTCACTTCCAGGGAGGTGGATGTGGCTTTGCTTTTCTCAGGTCTGTGTAACATCGAATCTTACTACCCATAATGGGCTAGACATCGAATCTTACTACCTAGAGAGGACTAAACATCGGATTTCACTGTCCAGAGAGGGCTAGACATCAGATCTCACAACCCAGAGACCGGGGAATTTTAAATTCATGAAGAAACCACGGGTTCTTTATGTCCATCGACCGAAGCCTTATATCTAGACTACTCAGTGGCGCCACCTCCCCCCCCCCTCTTTCCACCCCATAGAAGGCTTTTAAAGGACCAACAAAAATATAGAAGATTTCATGTGTTTTTTTTTCTCTTTATAAAACCACATCTAGTCTTCATGTTCCGCAAAGTAAAATCCGGCTTATTTCGTCGACATTGACTGGGACCTGTACAGATCCAAGACTTGTAGTATCGCCTCCATCTATACCCCAGGCCATGCTGGTGTTGAGGGCAAAGACATAGCGAACAATCTGGCCGGTTCAGCAATATTAGCTTCTGGTCAGCCGATGGATCGGGCAGATATCATTAACAATCTGTGGGAGATGGGTCGACTTTGACAGAAGTACAAATACTGGCTAGCAAGATTGTGTGAACTGGGATTGAAGACCGGTGTTGTCTTAACAGAGCGATGTTCTGGACGAATGAGAGGATTTGTCAACCAACACCGAACTGGCACTTTTAGTCGCTGTGTGCTGATTGACATTTTGAGGAGATGATCGGAGCACCTATGGGAGTGTCTGTAGTGCTGTGATTATGATCCTAGTTTAACAACATAACATAGTATTTCTAGTCTTCTTCTTATTTTTTCTCTTATAAACGATTTCCCTTATTAGCGATTGTGGTCGAAGATACATATAAACCTACATATACACATACAAACATATGTTACACATGAACGTGCAACCTCACAACAAAAGCGACTGGTATTCATCTGTTACCGCTCTAATATGCAGTCTATATAACTGCAACAGATGGCTACCCTTATTTTAAAGTCTTTGTTTTATGTCCTACATGGGTGACTAATATCGCCCGTGAGCCTCGATCAATAGAGCACTACAACACGGTGACTCGCTAACACGGCGCTTGACACTGACATATTTTTACACACATTTAGCGCGTGCTGTGTTAATAAATAAAAATAAGCATTTAATCAGATATAACAATACGGCAGATGAATCACACCAGGGGGAAGCAATAACGGAAAACGGGACGCTTATATAGGGTGTTTATAAAGTCTCACTACACTTGGTATCTAGGTCAATTTGAAAAAAATGTTTATGACGTCATCACAATATGTGCTCAATGGAAAGTTCACTTGTTGCGACAGTTTTCTAATGACTTGTCTGGACTTTTAAGGATTCTGTCTTGGATATCTAAACATATTTCATCATTCACAGCAGGCCTACCAGATCGTGGAGCATCTTCCACATTTCCAGTAGCAATAAACTTATTCAACAAATTTCATTGACAGTGGGAGCACATATTGTGATGACGTCATAAACATTTTTTTTTCAAATTGACCTAGATACCAAGTGTAGTGAGACTTTATAAACACCCTGTATTTAAGTCCGTTTAAATAAAATCTACACAGGGTTGTGGTATTTTTGTGTAAGTGATTTAGGTTCATGTCGCACTGGCGCACAAAGAAGAATACTTATTGGGTTATTTGTGGGTCATCATCATCATTACACTCCGAACATGTCCATAGGTGCTCAGATCCCGCCCTCAGTAAGTCCCGCAGTGTCCAGCAACTGACGACTCCAGTTCTGTGTTGGTTGATTAGTCTTCTTACACGGCCACTAAGTTTCTCGTTTCTGACTGTGCCCATCTTAACTCCCATCTCTTTCATCCGAAGGAGTGACGTGGATTCATGGTTGTCGAAGTCCTGTGTCCTTCCCACATCTCGGATGGCATTGATGTAATAATTATACCCACATTAATTAATGATTGAGAAAGGAGTGATATGAAAATATAATACATGATGGGTTGTTGAAAATCTCTCTCTCTCTCTCTCTCTCTCTCTCTCTCTCTCTCTCTCTCTCTCTCTCTCTTCACCTTCTCTTATACCCCCTTCTGTGACGAAGAAGATACAAAAGTCTAGTTCTTGCCCTTCTGGTAGCCTCAACCATTGTCATTTGTTGTTGTAGTGATTCTCGTATGTTCTCAATCCATCTTACTCTGGGTCTACCACAAGCTCTCCTTCAAATCTCCCCTTTTAATATACATTGGGTATGCTATAGAATCTCCCGGCATTCTTTCCAGACGAGCAAACCATTTCATCTGTGGTTTCTGAATGTAGTTCTGAATTGATTCAATGTCAACTGCTCTCTCTCGCTCTCTCTCTCTCTCTCTCTCTCGCTCTCTCTCTCTCTCTCTCTCTCTCTCTCTCTTATGATATCATCTCTAAATCACGTCGCAGTTGAATCGCGTCGGGCAAAAACTAAATTTAACATTTAGCTTAGCTTAGCTTAGCTTGGAATAGTTTAGTTTAGTTTAGTTTAGTTTAGTTTAGTTTAGTTTAGTTTAGTTTAGTTTAGTTTAGTTTAGTTTAGTTTAGTTTAGTTTAGTTTAGTTTAGATTTAGTTTATATTATGTTATGTTATGTTTAGTTTAGTTTAATTTCAGTTTAGTTTAGTTTAGTTTAGTTTAGTTTCAGTTTAGTTTAGTTTAGATTAGATTTAGTTTATATTATGTTATGTTTAGTTTAGTTTCAGTTACAGTTTAGTTTAGTTTAGTTTAGTCGACAGGCCATTCTCACTGCACATAGAACAAACCCATAAGTGCTCAGCTTTGCTCCGAAGTAGATCCCTCAACGTACCGCCACTAACGTCACCGGTGTTGTGTTGGCTGCAAGTCTTCTTTGGGTTCCTGCGTTACACTCCTGCCTGGCTTCTCCCATCCTGACACGATGTTTGTGAAGTCTGTTCATGATTGTACATTCAGGGTCATTTTTTATGTGTTTTTTATTTATTCGTTCATCGTTGCTGAGGGCATGCAGAATGTCATCACGGTTAATCGTCCTACCTCACTAAATATTAATAATCAAGAATATAAGGAGAAGAGATGTCAAGAATATAAGGGAAAGAGATGTCAAGAATATAAGGGGAAGAGATGTCAAGAATATAAGGGGAAGAGATATCGAGAATATAAGGGGAAGAGATGTCAAGAATATAAGGGGAAGAGATGTCAAGAATATAAGGGGAAGAGATATCGAGAATATAAGGGGAAGAGATGTCAAGAATATAAGGGGAAGAGATATCGAGAATATAAGGGAATAGATGTCAAGAATATAAGGGGAAGAGATATCAAGAATATAAGGGGAAGAGATATCAAGAATATAAGGGGAAGAGATGTCAAGAATATAAGGGGAAGAGATGTCCAGAATATAAAGGGAAGAGATATCAAGAATATAAGGGGAAGAGATGTCAAGAATATAAGGGGAAGAGATGTCAAGAATATAAGGGGAAGAGATGTCAAGAATATAAAGGGAAGAGATGTCAAGAATATAAAGGGAAGAGATGTCAAGAATATAAGGGAAGAGATATCAAGAATATAAGGGGAAGAGATGTCAAGAATATAAGGGGACGAGATGTCAAGAATATAAGGGAAGAGATGTCAAGAATATAAAGGGAAGAGATGTCAAGAATATAAAGGGAAGAGATGTCAAGAATATAAGGGAAGAGATATCAAGAATATAAGGGGAAGAGATGTCAAGAATATAAGGGGAAGAGATGTCAAGAATATAAAGGGAAGAGATGTCAAGAATATAAAGGGAAGAGATGTCAAGAATATAAGGGGAAGAGATGTCAAGAATATAAGGGGAAGAGATGTCAAGAATATAAAGGGAAGAGATGTCAAGAATATAAGGGGAAGAGATATCAAGAATATAAGGGGAAGAGATGTCAAGAATATAAGGGGAAGAGATGTCAAGAATATAAAGGGAAGAGATGTCAAGAATATAAAGGGAAGAGATGTCAAGAATATAAAGGGAAGAGATGTCAAGAATATAAGGGGAAGAGATATCAAGAATATAAGGGGAAGAGATGTCAAGAATATAAGGGGAAGAGATGTCAAGAATACACGAGAAAAAGAAATCAAGAATATAAGGGGAAGAGATGTCAAGAATACACGAGAAAAAGAAATCAATAATATATGTGGAAGAGAAATCAAGTATACACGGGAAGAGAAATCAAGAATACACGTGCAAGAGAAATCAAGAATACACGTGCAAGAGAAATCAAGAATACACGTGCAAGAGAAATCAAGTATACACGTTCAAGAGAAATCAAGAATATAAGGGGAAGAGAAATCAAGAATATAAGGGGAAGAGAAATCAAGAATATAAGGGGAAGAGAAATCAAGAATATAAGGGAAGAGAAATCAAGTATACACGTACAAGAGAAATCAAGAATATAAGGGGAAGAGAAATCAAGTATACACGAACAAGAGAAATCAAGAATATAAGGGGAAGAGAAATCAAGTAAACACGTACAAGAGAAATCAAGAATATAAGGGGAAGCGAAATCAAGTATACACGTACAAGAGAAATCAAGAATATAAGTGCAAGAGAAATCAAGAATACACATGCAAGAGAAATCAAGAATATAAGGGCAAGAGAAATCAAGAATATAAGGGGAAGAGAAATCAAGAATATAAGGGGAAGAGAAATCAAGTTTACACGTGCAAGAGAAATCAAGAATATAAGGGGAAGAGAAATCAAGAATATAAGGGAAGAGAAATCAAGAATATAAGGGAAGAGAAATCAAGTATACACGTACAAGAGAAATCAAGAATATAAGGGAAGAGAAATCAAGAATATAAAGGGAAGAGAAATCAAGTATACACGTGCAAGAGAAATCAAGAATATAAGAGCAAGAGAAATCAAGAATACACATGCAAGAGAAATCAAGAATATAAGGGCAAGAGAAATCAAGAAAACACGTGCAAGAGAAATCAAGAATACACGTGCAAGAGAAATCAAGAATACACGTGCAAGAGAAATCAAGAATACACGTGCAAGAGAAATCAAATATACACGGGAAGAGAAATCAATTATACACGTGCAAGAGAAATCAGGAATATAAAGGGAAGAGAAATCAAGTATACACGGTGAAGAGAATCAAGTATACACGGTGAAGAGAAATCAAGTATACACGGTGAAGAGAAATCAAGTATACACGGTGAAGAGAAATCAAGTATACACGGTGAAGAGAAATCAAGAACACACGGGGAAGAGAAATCAAGAACACACGGTGAAGAGAAATCAAGAATACACGGTGAAGAGAAATCAAGAATACACATGCAAGAGAAATCAAGAATACACGGTGAAGAGAAATCAAGAATACACGGTGAAGAGAAATCAAGTATACACGGTGAAGAGAAATCAAGTATACACGTGCAAGAGAAATCAAGAATACACGTGCAAGAGAAATCAAGAATACACGGTGAAGAGAAATCAAGAATACACGGTGAAGAGAAATCAAGAACACACGGGGAAGAGAAATCAAGAACACACGGGGAAGAGAAATCAAGAACACACGGTGAAGAGAAATCAAGAATACACGGTGAAGAGAAATCAAGAATACACATGCAAGAGAAATCAAGAATACACGGTGAAGAGAAATCAAGAATACACGGTGAAGAGAAATCAAGAACACACGGGGAAGAGAAATCACGAACACACGGGGAAGAGAAATCAAGTATACACATGCAAGAGAAATCAAGAATACACGGGAAGAGAAATCAAGAACACACGGGGAAGAGAAATCAAGTATACACGGTGAAGAGAAATCAAGAATACACGGGAAGAGAAATCAAGAACACACGGGAAGAGAAATCAAGAACACACGGGAAGAGAAATCAAGTATACACGGGAAGAGAAATCAAGTATACACGGTGAAGAGAAATCAAGTATACACGGGAAGAGAAATCAAGTATACACGGTGAAGAGAAATCAAGATACACGGTGAAGAGAAATCAAGTATACACGGTGAAGAAAAATCAAGTATACACGGTGAAGAGAAATCAAGTATACACGGTGAAGAGAAATCAAGTATACACGGTGAAGAGAAATCAAGTATACACGGTGAAGAGAAATCAAGTATACACGGTGAGAGAAATCAAGAACACACGGGGAAGAGAAATCAAGAACACACGGTGAAGAGAAATCAAGAATACACGGTGAAGAGAAATCAAGAATACACATGCAAGAGAAATCAAGAATACACGGTGAAGAGAAATCAAGAATACACGGTGAAGAGAAATCAAGTATACACGGTGAAGAGAAATCAAGTATACACGTGCAAGAGAAATCAAGAATACACGTGCAAGAGAAATCAAGAATACACGTGCAAGAGAAATCAAGAATACACGGTGAAGAGAAATCAAGAATACACGGTGAAGAGAAATCAAGAATACACATGCAAGAGAAATCAAGAATACACGGTGAAGAGAAATCAAGTATACACGTGCAAGAGAAATCAAGAATACACGGTGAAGAGAAATCAAGAATACACGTGCAAGAGAAATCAAGAATACACGGTGAAGAGAAATCAAGAATACACGGTGAAGAGAAATCAAGAATACACATGCAAGAGAAATCAAGAATACACGGTGAAGAGAAATCAAGAATACACGGTGAAGAGAAATCAAGTATACACGGTGAAGAGAAATCAAGTATACACGTGCAAGAGAAATCAAGAATACACGTGCAAGAGAAATCAAGAATACACGTGCAAGAGAAATCAAGAATACACATGCAAGAGAAATCAAGAATACACGTGCAAGAGAAATCAAGAACACACGGGGAAGAGAAATCAAGAATACACGGTGAAGAGAAATCAAGAATACACATGCAAGAGAAATCAAGAATACACGGTGAAGAGAAATCAAGAATACACATGCAAGAGAAATCAAGAATACACGGTGAAGAGAAATCAAGAATACACGGTGAAGCGAAATCAAGTATACACGGTGAAGAGAAATCAAGTACACACGTGCAAGAGAAATCAAGAATACACGTGCAAGAGAAATCAAGAATACACGTGCAAGAGAAATCAAGAATACACATGCAAGAGAAATCAAGAACACACGGTGAAGAGAAATCAAGAATACACGGTGAAGAGAAATCAAGTATACACGGGAAGAGAAATCAAGAATATAAGGGGAAGAGAAATCAAGTATACACGGTGAAGAGAAATCAAGAATATAAGGGGAAGAGAAATCAAGAATATAAGGGGAAGAGAAATCAAGAATATAAGGGAAGAGAAATCAAGAATATAAGGGGAAGAGAAATCAAGAATATAAGGGGAAGAGAAATCAAGAATATAAGGGGAAGAGAAATCAAGAATATAAGGGGAAGAGAAATCAAGAATATAAGGGGAAGAGAAATCAAGAATATAAGGGGAAGAGAAATCAAGAATATAAGGGGAAGAGAAATCAAGAATATAAGGGAAGAGAAATCAAGAATATAAGGGGAAGAGAAATCAAGAATATAAGGGGAAGAGAAATCAAGAATATAAGGGGAAGAGAAATATTTTTTAAAAGTACAGGAGGTAGAGATCTTACGATAACCCGTACACACGAGAAACTTAGTGGGCGTGTAAGAAGACTTATCAACCAACCCAGAACTGGAGTCGTCAGTCGCTGGACACTGCGGGACTTGATGAGGAGAGGATCTGAGCACCTATGGACAAGTTCGGAGTGTAATGATGATGACCCACAAGTAACTCAATAACTCGTACGTGGTCTATACTCTAAAACGAGACAAATGCGATTTTTGAGGCTAATTAAAAGACCCAACATCCTAATAAAAGTAATATTGGAGGGGAAAACACAAGGTAAAAGAGTTAGAGGCTGACCATGACTAACATGGACGAGTAACATCAAAAGATAAAGATAAAGAAACGACAAGTCAGCCTATGACAACCTGCACCATCAAAACAAAAGAGCTGCTTGGCCTTCCCCTGGTTGCCACTAAACTTCGATGCGGAGACGGTACTCATTGGTGATGATGATGAAGATGATTCTTGTAAAAAGAAAAGAACCCTGGTCACGCCAAATGGCGTATAGGGAATGTGGTGTTAGTGAATGTTAGGAAAAGACAATCATCATTTTTTGGCCATGTAATGAGAAGAGAACAACTTGAATATCTTGTAACAACTGGAAAAATTGAGGGACGATGAGATAGAGGGAAGCAAAAAGAAACAATAACAGACAGCTTAAGAGAATGGCTTGGCAGAAGGTCAACAACAGAAATGATAAATAGCTGCCGAGATCGAAAGTTGTGGAGATACATGATCACCTACGCCACTAGGCCCAGTACTTGATGATGATGATGATCATAATTTTTACAGACCTTCGCACATGATTTTTTAGGAAATGTGGTCGGTATTACGTCCGTACCGTTTTACTTTCCCAGAAAAAAATCCGGTATCCATTTAAGGCTTGGGGAACCCGGAAGTGTCGTCGATCAGAATCGAACTCGACCTCTTGTTCTTTGTAGTCCAGCTCAATGATCTTATGCTGCTGGGTACTGTTTTCTGTGAATCAGATCTTCTTTCAACCTCCCTCCCATTAAGTTAAGCAACAAAACCTCAACCTCTCTGCTAACCTTTGATGAAGGAGCTGTCCGTGATGATGACGTAATCTTTGGTGGGGTCTGATTCTGAATAATATCATGGGCCAGGATATTAGTAGCGCCATAGACCAACAAATGAAATGGTTTGCTCGTCTGGAGAGAGCACCGAGAGATTCTATATCATCATCATCATCATCATCATCATCATCAAGTATCAAGCCTGCTGGCGTAGGTGATCATGTCTCTCCACAACTTTCGATTTCGACAGCAATTTATCATTTCTGTTGTTGACCTTCTGCCAAGCCATTCTCTTAAGCTGCCTGCTATCTTTTCTGTTTGCTTCCCTTTATATCTTCATCCCTCAACTTTCCCAGTTGTTACAATATATTCCAGCTGTTTTCTTCTCATTACATGGCCAAAAGATGATGATTGTTTCTTTCTAATATTGGAAATTAGCTCTCTTTTGCCGTTCAGAACATTTTCATTACTCTTTTTAGCTGCCATGGTATTTTCAACATTCTTCTGTAAAACCACATTTCTGCAGACTCCAGTGATTTTCTTGTCTGTTGTCCTATTGTCCATGATTCACATCCATATGTTAAGACTGGCTCTACATAACATTTAAGAACTCTTTTCTATTAATGTGTGTCTTTTATCTGTACCATACAAAACATATAATAAAAGAGGAGATGAAGAAGAGTCGTGGTAGACCCAGGTCTGTCAGTGGTGACCTAACGACCCCTGGGTTGACGAAGTCTGTCAGTGGTCACCTAACGACCCCTGGGTTGACTAAGTCTGTCAGTGGTGACTCAACAACTTCTGGCTTGACTAAGTCTATCAGTGGTGACTCAACAACTCCTGGGTTGACTAAGTCTGTCAGTGGTGAAATAACGACTCCTGGCTTGACTAAGTCTATCAGTGGTGAAATAACGACTCCTGGGTTGACTAAGTCTATCAGTGGTGACCCAACGACCCCTGGGTTGACGAAGTCTGTCAGTGATATCTCATCAACCCATGGGGCGAAGGGAAGAAGAACAAGATGAGGAGGAAGAAGAAGAATAAGAAGAAAAAGATTTGGAAGAATCTCATTAAATGGAGGAGAACAGAATAAATAATGAAATCTTAAAGTAGAGGAAACCGAAGAAAGAATAATAAAAATAAAAATTCTGGCAAGATAAATGAAAGATCTTGGAACTACCACTAGCACCAAGTACTTTGCCTGCTGGCATAGACCCATGGGGGACCACGTATCTCGACAACTGCCTGTATCTACAGCTGTTTATCAGTTCCCTTGTTGACTTCCAGCCACCCAAACTGCAGTCACAGTCCAATCTGTCCCGTAACAGGTATCAAGTTTAGTCCACATCTCGCCTTCATTACTCAATTTGTATCTGGTATCAAGTTTAGTCCCCATCTCGACTTCATTACTCAACTTGTTTCTGGTGTCAAGTTTAGTCCCCATCTCGCCTTCAATACTCAACTTGTATCTGGTGTCAAGTTTAGTCCCCATCTCGCCTTCAATACTCAACTTGTATCTGGTGTCAAGTTTAGTCCACATTTCGCCTTCATTACTCAACGGATAACTCCACACATCCCCTCCTCAACACATTCCCCAGTATGAAGCACGCTCGCTACACGCTAGCGAAAGTATTGAATTTGGCTTCCGCATAGTTGCACGAACTCCGTAACATCGATGAAAACCTTGACCCCCCCCCCCCCCCCAACCTCCTTAGTCACCTGTTACAACATGCGTGCCAAGCTGGGCCGGATTTAGGTTAAGGTTAAATAGTTATAATCTAGAATTTTACAGTCCGAGGTGGGACCAACATTTGTTTATTTTATAAACTATGGAAATACACTCTAAAGCTGCAACTCGTATCACAAGCAAATAGGTTCATAGGAAAAGAGAAAACACAAAACGCGAAAGAAAAGAAAACATTTCCTAGGGGCGCTGCAAAATCTATGGTCAGCTACAATTGACGGAGACTACTACTACTTCTACTACTACTACTACTACTACTACTACTACTACTACTACTACTACTACTCCTACTGCTACTGCTACTACTACTACTACTACTACTACTAATGCTCCTACTACTACTACAACTGTTAATACTATTAATGACAACACTACTGCTACTATTAACTAATACTAATACTACAACTGCTGCTACTAATACTACAACTAATACTACAACTGCTGCTACTAGTGCTACAACTAATACTACAACTGCTGCTACTAATACTACAACTAATACTACAACTGCTGCTACTAATACTACAACTAATACTACAACTAATACTACAACTGCTGCTACTAGTGCTACAACTAATACTACAACTAATACTAGGATTAATACTACAACTAATACTACAACTAATACTACAACTGCTGCTACTAATACTACAACTAATACTACAATTAATAATACAACTAATACTACAACTAATACTACAACTAATACTACTAATACTACAACTAACACTACAATTAATACTACAACTAATACTACAACTAATACTACAACTAATACTACAACTAATACTACAGCTAATACTACAACTAATACTACAACTAATACTACAACTAAAATTACAACTAATACTACAACTAATACTACAACTGCTGCTATTAATACTACAACTAATACTACAACTGCTGCTACTAATACTACAATTAATACTACAACTAATACTACAACTGATGTTATTAATACTACAACTAATACTACAACTGACACTACAACTGCTGCTATTAATACTACAACTAATACTACAACTGACACTACAACTGCTGCTATTAATACTACAACTAATACTACAACTAATACTACAACTAATACTACAACTAACACTACAACTGCTGCTATTAATACTACAACTAATACTACAACTGCTGCTATTAATACTACAACTAATACTACAACTAATACTACAACTAATACTACAACTAACACTACAACTCCTGCTTTTAATACTACAACTAATACTACAACTGCTGCTATTAATACTACAACTAATACTACAACTAATACTACAACTAATACTACAACTGCTGCTATTAATACTACAACTAATACTACAACTAATACTACAACTGCTGCTATTAATACTACAACTAATACTACAACTAATACTACAACTAACACTACAACTGCTGCTATTAATACTACAACTAATACTACAACTGCTGCTACTAATACTACAACTAATGCTACAACTGCTGCTACTAATACTACAACTAATACTACAACTGCTGCTACTAATACTACAACTAATGCTACAACTGCTGCTATTAATACTACAACTGCTGCTACTAGTACTACAACTAATACTACAACTAATACTACAACTGCTGCTATTAATACTACAACTAATACTACAACTAATACTACAACTGCTGCTATTAATACTACAACTGATGCTACTAATACTAAACTAACACTACAACTGCTGCTATTAATACTACAACTAATACTACAACTTATGCTACAACTGCTGATACTAACACTACAACTAATACTACAACTGCTGCTACTAATACTACAACTATTACTACAACTAACACTACAACTGCTGCTATTAATACTACAACTATTACTACAACTAACACTACAACTGCTGCTACTAATACTACAACTAATACTACAACTGCTGCTACTAATACTACAACTAATACTACAACTGCTGCTACTAATACTACAACTATTACTACAACTAACACTACAATTGCTGCTTCTAATACTACAACTATTACTACAACTAACACTACAACTGCTACTATTAATACTGCAACTGCTGCTACTAGTACTACAACTAATACTACAACTGCTGCTACTAATACTACAACTAATACTACAACTAATACTACAACTGCTGCTACTAATACTACAACTAATACTACAACTAACACTACAACTGCTGCTATTAATACTACAACTAATACTACAACTGCTGCTACTAATACTACAACTAATACTACAACTGTTGCTACTAATACTACAACTAATACTACAACTGCTGCTACTAATACTACAACTAATACTACAACTAATACTACAACTAACACTACAACTGCTGCTATTAATACTACAACTAATACTACAACTAATACTACAACTAACACTACAACTGCTGCTATTAATACTACAACTAATACTACAACTAATACTACAACTGCTGCTATCAATACTACAACTAATACTACAACTGCTGCTACTAATACTAAAACTAATACTACTACTAATACTACTACTATTACTACAATTACTGCTACTAAAACTACAATTACTGCTACTAATACTACAATTACTGCTACTAATATTACAATTACCGCTACTATCATCATCATGTGCCATACGGTTGACATAGGCATTAATGTCCTTCCACAACCTTCTATCTACAGTGCATCGTATCAATTCTGTTGTTGACCGTTTTCCATGCCATGACACTAAGTTATCCAGTATTTTCTCTCTTTGTCGAGCACGATCCCTCTTTCCTTTTATTTTGCCTGTTGTAACCAAGTGCTACTACCTATGACAGATACATGTCTGGTGACTCAACGACCCCTATGGGGTTGACAATTGGAATTGGAACTCAACAGGACAGATTTTTTGACAATAGAAACAAAAAAAAAGAGTTCTTAAATGTTATGTAGAGCCAGTCTTAACATATGGATGTGAATCATGGACAATATGACAACAGACAAGAAAATCACTGGAGTCTGTAGAAATGTGGTTTTACAGAAGAATGTTGAAAATACCATGGACAGCTAAGAAGAGTAATGAAAATGTTCTGAAAGAGGTCAAAGTAAAAAGAGAGCTAATTTCCAATATTAGGAAGAAACAATCATCATTTTTTTGGCCATGTAATGAGAAGAGAACAACTGGAATATATTGTATCAACTGGAAAAAAATTGAGGGACGAAGAGATAGAGGGAAGCAAAGAGAGAAAAGAGAAGACAGCTTAAGAGAATGGTTTGGCAGAAGGTCAACAACAGAAATGATAAATAACTGTCGAGATCGAAATTTATGGAGAGACATGATCACCTACGTCAGTAGGTCCGGTACTTGATGATGATGACGACGGATAACTTCTGATCTTAATTATCTAACAGGGGTGTCCCAAAGTTTAATTTAACCTTGTCAGCTTAGGGCTTCATCATAATTATGTGCCGTCTCCGCATCGAAGGTTGGCTACCATGGAGCGCCATTCCACTCTGCCTCTTGCTTTGATGGTGCAGGTTGTCATAGGTTGACTTGTCCATCTTTTGATGTTACTCGTCCATATTATTCTCGATCTTTCCCCTGCCTCTTTTACCTTGTATTTTCCCTTCCAAGATCTTTTAACATGCCCAAAAAACCTCATTTGTCTTGTTTGAATTGTGTTTAGTAGTTCTCTTTTTTTTTTTCTCTCTCATTTTTAGCTGTTTTAAGACGTCATCATTTGTTTATTGTACAGAAGTGAACAATTAGAAGATATTGTAACAACTGGAAAAATTGAGGGACGAAGAGATAGAGGGAAGCAAAGAGAAAAAATAACAGACATCTTAAGAGAATGGCTTGGCAGAAGGTCAACAACAGAAATGATAAATAGCTGTCGAGATCGAAAGCTGTGGAGAGACATGATCACCTACGCCAGCAGGCCCTGTACTTGATGATGATCATTTGTTTATACATGTATATTATAAACTATGGAAATACATTGTAAATCTCCAACTCGAGAGTCAGGCAGATTGGGGCCCGCCAAATCTAAACCCAACCCTGATGGTTATAACAGGTAATAATGGCTCCTTTCTTGTCTCCCCTTACCATTGTCATGGTTACGGTAACCATAAGACTGCA
Organism: Megaustenia siamemsis; assembly: GCA_032433765.1. Lineage (NCBI taxonomy): Eukaryota > Metazoa > Mollusca > Gastropoda > Stylommatophora > Ariophantidae > Megaustenia > Megaustenia siamemsis. The sequence goes on along the minus strand of JAVIAB010000026.1, from coordinate 24,622,816 downwards.
TCTTTTCTCGTTTCTTTCTTCGCTCTATTTTTTCATCGATTTATTTCTCCCAGCTGCTGCTACACAATATTGTGTCCTCCTGATATTTGAAATAATCTTTCTTCTTGCCCTGACTTTTTAGTGTAGCTACTTATAATGCTCACAAAATTCTTCTGCAGAAAGTCACGGTTCTGTAACCAGAACCTCCAATGATTTTCTTGTATGTTGTCCTATTGTTATTCTGCAACTTTGAGCACAAAAAAAGGACATAACAACTTACTGAACGGCATTTTAAAGAGGAAGAAAATATAAGCTAGAAGAAGCAGACTAAACAAAACTAAAGTTAACTGGTTACATACCAGTTTTAAGGAATCATTAATATTTTACGCTGAGGGCAGAAAAATGTTTCCCTACAACAGGCAAGTACAAATATGGATTGGATATGAATATCAAAACAGACCAAAACCGTGATTGTAAATAAAGATAATACTCAAAACCTACAAGTGGATGATATCAAAGTTGAAGGAATAGACCTGGAGGCAGTTCAGAGCTACAACTACTTTGTACATACTATACCCAGTGATGGAAAATGTAAAACTTAAATAAATAAAAGAATGGGTATGACAAAAAGTAATGTTAATGGCACGAAAAATATACAAACATCAAAACAAATAACACCATGGCTAAAACTAAGAATAGTAAAATGTTATATCTTCTCATCATCCCTGTATGGTGCAGAAACATGGATATTAGACCCAAAAAAAAAAAAACAGAACAGAACATTGAAGCATTTGAAATGTGGATTTATAGAAGAATGGGAAGATTTGGATGGAAAGAAAAGAAAACAAATGAAGTCTTAAAACACGTAAAAATGAAAAGAGAACTACTAAACACAATTCAAACAAGACAAACGAGATGTGTAGGCCATGTCAAAAGACACAGCAGCCTACTAAAAATAATCTTGGCAGGGGAAAAAATAAGGTAAAAGAGGCCGATGCAGACCAAGACTAACATGGACGAGTAACATCAAAAGATGGACAAATCAGCCTCTGATAGCCTGCACCATCAAAGCAAGAGACAGAGTAGAATGGCGCTCCATGGTAGCCAACCTTGTATGCGAAGACGGCACATAATGATGATGATAACATGCAATCTTTTGTGTGGACACGTCATTTCAAGGCTTCCAATTTAGGTCATAGTTCGTTACTAATTATAGACCACTGCAACGATTCTCAACTATCAGAAATATGGGAACATTCTCAATTATTAATTCGTAGAACTATGTCGGTTTAAAATACACATGAACTACATTAAATGTGCTCATTGTAAAATAGGACAATTCATCGTTACTCGAATCCATGTATGGTCGAGCGTTTTTTTTCTTTTCATCATCATCATGTGCCATACCGGTTGGCGTAGGTGATCATGTCCCACCACAATCTTCTATCTACAGTGCATCGTATCAATTCTGTTGTTGACTGTTTTCCATGCCATGACACCAAGCTATCCAGTATTTTCTCTCTTTGTCGTCCGCGATCTCTCTTTTCTGTTATTTTGCCAGTTGTAACCAAGTATTCCAACTTTCCTTTTCTCATGATGTGCCCAGAAAATGTTGATTGCTTCTTTCTGATGTTTTTTTAAGAGCTGCCTTTTTGTGTTGGCCTCTTTTAGAACTTCCTCATTTGTCTTTCTAGCTGTCCATGGAACTTTCAACATTCTTCTGAGAAATCCCATCTCTGTGGCCTCTAATCGTCTTTCATTTGTCTGTCTACTGTCCATGATTCGCTTCCATATGTCAGAATTGGTTCTATATAGCACCGATGAACTCTCTTTCTCATTTTTATTGACAGATTTGTTGCATAAGATATTTTTCATTTTCTGAAATGCTATTTTGGCCTGAGCAATTCTGCTTTTTATTTCTGTGGTGCATCTCCCATCTGATGTTATTATTGTGCCCAAGTATTTGAAACGTTGCACTTGTTTCAGATTTGTTTCGTTTATTTTTATGCTGCATGATGGTGATGATTGTTTCTTCGATATGTCCATTACTTCTGTTTTCTTACTATTGAGACTGAGACCTTTCTTGTTGCTTTCTTTTACTATTATGTCCATCATTTCTTGTAGTTCGTTCTATGTCTCTGCTATGAAGACTGTGTCATCCGCATATCGCAAATTATTTATGTTGTGACCGTTGACTTCAATTCCTTTTTTTTTACCGTTGACTTCAATTCCTTTTTTGACCGTTGACTTCAATTCTTATTTTTTATTTTTATTTTGGGGGTGAAATAAAAACTCCGAACCGAACATCTCGCAGTGACTGGCGCTGGACAGTCGGCCTTTATTCCCAGGTCCTACAGTTCCCCCGGCAGATCTCAATAATGCGAAAATGCAGTAAAGATAGTCATAATCATCATCAGGTTGCATATCCTTTGCAGAACGTTGCATTCACCACAATCCGTCTATTAGAATCTCTGTCTCTAGCCAGATCTCCCACGGAACGTTGCATTCGTCACAGCCCGTCTGAAATAATCTTTTTTCTCTAGCCAGATCTCCCACAAAACGTTGCATTCAACACAGCTCGTCTGAAAGAATCTCTGTCTCTAGCCAGATCTCCCACAGAACGTTACATTCACTAAGCCTGTCTGAAAGAATCTCTGTCTCTAGCCAGATCTCCCACAGAACGTTACATTCACTACAGCCTGTCTGAAAGAATCTCTGTCTCTAGCCAGATCTCCCACAGAACGCTGCATTCCCCACAACCAGTCTGCAACCACTTTCTTCTTAGTCTGCCCCTGATGCGTCGCCCAGGAACCATGCCTTCCATTATTATTCTTTCCAGCCTCTGTGTCATTTAACGTGACCATAGTATTTTAATTTTCCCATTAGCTTTAAGCCACTTCCTTCTAATGTTTAAATGTTTTAAAATGTCTTCATGGCTCTTGTTTCGTTAGCTAGGGTATTTTAAAGACATCTTATGCAACAAATCTATGTCAATAGAAGTGAGAAAGAGAGTTCACATGTGCTATATAGAGCCAGTAGTAGTAGGAGGCGCACGTTATGATCGGACTTGGATACAAAGACAAAGAATAGGGTATACCCTACGAAGTCCAGTACCCTATGAGTACAGGAGTTATATAGAGACTGCGCCAAACTGCGCCAAGCTGCACCAAGCTGCCCCAAGCCAGAGTGATGTCATGATATATATGTATATATGTATAGGACTTGTATAGTGCATGAAGAGGGTTGGTGGTTGAGGAGATAATTAATGACTCATGTATTGGACATCAGTGTTTCCCGCCAAAGTGACTTCCAATAGGAGCTAGTGTGTGTGTATGTTGTCCGGCTGTAGACCACGCCCACTCCGGAAGTGAAACTACCATATTAGGGAGTAGTGATACGTTAGTTATTTCATAGTTATGGTGAGCATTTATACATATAATAGTAATAAATTAATAGTTATTATATTTAGGGGGGCGTAAATGGGCTCCGTATTTAAGATATGGACCATAAGTAGGTGTATATACATACATATATTGGCAAATCTTGCTGGCGGTATAAACGAACAGTCATTTTCTCCTACCGTGGCACATAATGACCCAATCAATTCTGTACGCGCGTGAGTTTATTGATTATTGTCTCCAGCGAGCGCGAAACGCAACAAGTTGTGTAAACTAATGAGCGATCTGTCTCGGTACGTGGTTAGCAGACAATAAGACATAGGTTAATAACAATACTTATGATCTCGATACGCGTATCGTGTTATCAAATAAGGTTCGTAAGTTATAAAATAACGACATAAAACGACCTCGCGACAGTCGTAGGTATGGATCCAACCTGGAATCATCCGTTTACGGCGCTAGTCGCAGGACCGACGGGATGCGGAAAAAGTGTGTTTGTTAGGAGATTTATCGACCACGTGTCAGAAATGGTCAGACCCGCGCCGGAGGAAATAATCTACTGTTACGGTGAGTGGCAATCGATGTACGATACGATGAAGGGTGTTCAGTTTAACGAAGGGCTACCCGACATGGACCAATGGCGAGGAGATAGGACACGTCTGTTGGTCATAGACGATCTGATGAACGAAACCGACGATAGGGTCACGAAACTATTTACCAAGGGAAGTCATCATAGAAATATAAGCGTCGTGTATATAGTACAGAATCTCTTTAGCAAAAACAAGGAACAGCGGACGATAAGTCTCAACAGTCATTACATAGTTCTGTTTAAAAACCCGAGAGACGGATCTCAGATTACGAATCTGGCCAAACAAATGTACCCGGGGCGCGTGTCGTACGTGCAAGAAAGTTTTAAAGACGCGACATCGGCTCCACACGGGTATTTATTATTTGACCTTCGGCAAGAGACGCCGGATCATCTAAGGCTGCGCGCAAATATTTTTCCTAAAGAACAGCAGGTAGTCTACATCCCAAAGTAAGGAACATGGGCGAGTCGGTCAAAAGACACGGAGAGATGTTGCGATTTCTGTGCTCTGCTAAACCACCAGTTGTAAAGGCCGCGATGAAACAGCGTCGCCTGATCTCATAAGAACTCTGTGCGAATGTTGCCACAACGTGTTAAAAGGTAACGTTCGGCTCACCCGGCTCAGAAGAGACGGTTGCAGCGCCATAAAACACGACCTGAGGATTCTCGCACGAAAAAAGACGACCGTGAAAAAGAGAAAACAGATTCTACAAAAGGGTGGTTTTATCGGCGCTCTGATTAAACCAGTTCTGGGTATCCTGAGCGGTATTCTGGGCATGTGAACGATGGCAAAGAAAATGATTTTGATCGATCCTCGACTGTTAGAGTCTGTAAATCACCACCAAATCGCGTATACGCCACCCGAGTCACTAAAAGACACCCTAGGAGATCTGGATACGCAAATGCAACGAGTCCTGGAAAGAGAGGACATGTCACCACGCGACAAAGCCAGAATGTATCAGCAGACATTGCAACGGTATCTGCAACGTCTCGATCAGTTACAGACACAAACCTCTAGGCGTAGTGGACATTAAACATGCACCCCCATCCCCGACGCGATTACAACACACCAACCGCGGTACTTAAAGACGAAGTCGACGAAAAAATTCCTCAGTCAGCGCCAAGCGCGCCTAGGCCGAAAACGAAAGCGGTCACTCACAAAGAAGTTGTGGGCACGTACAGGCTCAGGAAAGAAGAAAAAGTAAAATTCCAAAACCAAACTGGGAGACATGGCCAAACGAGTAGATAAGATGTTAAGAAGCCGTTACTACGATCCGAATCGACCGGGTGCCTACGGGGTGTGGGTGGTTTACAGCGTAGTACAAAACTAAGCTCTGCAAAAATTAAAGAATGGCTGAGTCTGCAGGATGCTTATACTCTACACAAACCCGTTGTTAGAAAATTTAAGAGACGACCCATCATCGTGGGTGGTATGAATCAGCAGTTCCAGGCTGATCTGATCGATCTGAGACAATTAAGAAGATACAACGACGCGTTCTCGTATCTCGTTACGTGTATCGACGTTTTTGCGAAGTATGCTTGGGCAGTTCCGATACGGTCGAAAACCGCAAAAAATCTAGTGGAGGCCGTGAGCGAAATATTTGCCGAGCGCAAACCGATAAATCTTCAAACGGACAAAGGATCCGAATTCGTCAACAAAACTTTCCTAAAGTTTCTCAAGGAAAATGGAGTCCATTTCTTCACTACGGAGAACGAGGATATAAAGGCAGCGATCGTAGAACGATTTAACCGAACGTTAAAAGAGAAAATGTGGAAATTTTTTACGAAAACGAACAAATTGAGATATGTGGATGCGTTATCCGCCTTACTCAGAAACTACAATAATTCGTATCACAGGAGCATTAAAATGGCGCCGGTCCACGTAAATTCGGCCAATCAAGAACAAGTCTGGAACACGTTGTATAATAAACTGTCGGGGAGAGACAATAGACAGTCAGTGGCGATCAATAACCGTTATAAAGAAGGTGATCGAGTTAGGATAGCTCAAGCCAGAGCTAATTTCAAAAAGGGGTATACACCAGCGTGGACGGAAGAACTGTTTACAATCAGTCGTGTAAACAAAAAACACTAACCCGGTAACCTACGTTGTGAAAGATGATTCTGGTGAAGAGTTGAAAGGGTCGTTTTATACAGAAGAGCTTCAGAAAGTCGGCGAAAAACGGGTGTATCGAATAGAAGCCATCTTAGAAGAGAGGAAAGTTGGTGGAACAAAACAGTACTTAGTCAAATGGTTCGGTTACACCTCGGCATTTAACACTTGGATTTTGAGCGAGCAGGTATCGAGATACAGAGACTGACGAAATGGAGGGGGATGAACACGTGCAAACTTTTCTGAGTACGGTAGTTGAACGAGAAGAAACGAAGAACGACGAAGGGACCAGTCACGATAGCAGAACCTCACTCTGGCCTGTTTTCGGTAAACTGCTCCCGCGAATGGAAATCGTTTTTCTCTGCCAAATGATCGTTATATATGCCGTAATCGGCGTGGCTTTATTTAATCTGACGGGTGGAAACGGTGAGGGTCAGGACGGAAAGATTTGGATCGCGCTCCTGAGTAGTTGTCTGGGATATATGCTTCCAAATCCCAAGCTAGAGACGAGACGGTGAATCAAGGAAGATGAGTTTTTACATCACAGCCCCCAGCAACGCTTCGATGCAAATTTATCCTGAAAATAGTCCTGGAAACTTTTTCGTCAAACTCCCTCAAACTATCGAACTGAACGCAAAACTACGAAGTCGGTTTGGCCGAGATACAATTTCCAAACACTCATTTCAACGTCCTACCCGGCGATATCTGGATCCGTTACGAAAGCTCTAGTAACACAGCAGTAATAATGGAACTGGCGCCGGGGTTATACAATACAGCGGATAACTTTATCGATGCTTTAAATAAAGTGATTTTGGAAAAAACACCGGCGTCAATATGAGATTTTTTTATAAAAAAAAACGAAAATAAGGCCATCTTAAAGTCGTTGAACAAGGAGCCTCGGTTACCATAAGCGAGGAATTGAAAAGTATCTTAAGCTTCTCATCGAATCGCGTGACAGACGCTAACGTGGCCCTGCACGGTGAGAAAGAAATAAATTTGGAAGCTCAAACTAGAAACCTGTACGTCTATTGCGATCTAGTGTCACCCAGAGTGGTGGGGGATGTTCTGGTACCCTTACTGAGGGCAGTTCCTATTTTGGAGAAAACCACCACATCCATATTTCGCATCTACGACAAACCGCACTATGTCCCCCTGAGCAGGTTCTCCTTCGACAGGTTAGAAATTCTTTTAACTAACGACAGGGGAGTTGCGATCCCATTTACATCCGGAACGTCGGTACTGACGTTACATTTCAGAGCGCGGAAGCACTTCGATCTGGAATAATGGTGAGACACACGCCGCTTCATCGAAATGCTAAGTTATACGAAGAGTGTTGCTTTAATCAAGCCGGCCACGGCCTCCCGGTATTTGTCGGAGGTAGAAGTCAGCGAGGGCGCGGTATCGGAAGTTTTTTCGGAGGCATCGGAAGAGCAATTTTACCGTGGCTAAAAACAGGCGGTAAGGCATTACTCAGAGAAGGTGTCGGCACGGGACTACAAGTCGCGCAAGACGCATTGGCGGAAGAAACATTGGAGAGTCGTTTAAAGAAAGAGCTAAGGAATCCGGTCAGCGTTTAATTCAGGGAGCCATCAGTCATCTGGCCGGTGGCGATACAGGCCAACAAACCGGAAGCGGTAGAAGAAGGAAAAGACGAGCAGCTCCACCTGGGATGCCGGCAAGAAGAATAAAAACGACGAAACGACGCGATCACTCTCATTCCGCGTCCAAGAAGTCTAAGAGGACAAACTATTCGGACATATTCGGTTAAGCGATATGGCGTTAGTGCATCCCAAGTCTTGCGAGTGTTTCCATTCTGGACTAGATTTGTTTAGCGTTCCACCGACTCAGACATCTCTTGATTCTGCCCAGTTTGTAGAAGTTTCCCCCTTGGCGTCTCTGGCATCTGGGGCCCCTATAGAAATTTCCATCAGCGGAAATTCGGATGAATACATCGATTTTTCCAACACGTATCTGTATATGAGAGCAAAAAATTACGCTGTCCAACGGTGAAAATATACAAATGATGTTGAAGTTGCGCCTGTGAACTATTTTCTGCACAGTCTAATCTCGCAAGTCGACGTATCTCTCAACGATACTTTGATTTCAGCTTCTGAAAACACCTACCTTTTCGAGCATACCTAGAAGCCACTCTCAACCATAGCAAGGAATCTAAGAAAAGTTATCTCACGAACGCACTCTACTACACCGATACTCCCAAACACGCGGATGACACCCAAGGTGACTCCAATGCGGGTCTTAAAACTCGTCGAAATCTGGCCCGAGGTAGCCATGAGCTGGATATGATAGGGCGACTTCACTCTGATATTTTTGCTCAGGAGCGTTACATGCTAAACAGGGTTGACGTGAAAATTAAGTTGACCCCCTCAAAGGACGTATTTAACATCATAGCTCACGACAAAACTGTCGGTTATAAAAGTGTCATCACCTACGCCGCCCTGTTGGTGAGGAAAGCCTCAGTTAATCCGGCCATTTCGCTGGCTCACGAAAAGGCTCTCTTACGAGGCAATGCGCGATA